>NHYE01001090.1:0-39174 GCA_002938385.1 Gymnopilus dilepis
TAAAAATTATCTGCCATGGCAGATAACTTGGCAGATAACTTGGCAGATAACTCGACACGTGATGCGCTCTTCTCTTCTCCCCCTGGCTTTCGCTTTGAGCATTTTTAAATGGACACAAATGCCTGAAAAATATACGAAAATTTTGACAACCTCTGTGATGTGCTTTCTCAACATATTTAGAAGAGAAAGCTGTAAAATTTGAATTACAGAGAGTACAATGAGGAAATGTTAGTCATTCACTTGCAATACCTCAATTATTGGACCTATAGAATTCACAGAGAATATTTGGTATAATACCAAGTAGATAGAGACATGCTTCTGGATGTTTAGACCCCTCCAGGACAGACGCAGGGCAAGCATTCGCATCGGATTTTACTTGTGTGATGTCGCGCGTTAGCGCGGGAAGAAATTTTCGGCCTTTCATCGGCTTACACAAAGGCTCGCAAAGGGAACCTCAGCTATTGGATGACTCTGCGAGAGGTCTGACGAGTTGGAGAAGCCCGTCATACTCCTTTCTCAGATCCTTTCAATCTCCCCCCTTTCTTTAATTCTTTAATTCTTTTTCGTGCCGAAAATACCCAGCGTATTGGTCGGTAAACCATTTAGATTTAGGTCAAGCCGACGCCGTTCTTTCACTGTTAGAGAAAGCAGTTCCCCACATTTCGCGCTGGCGGCGCTTTACCCTGCTGGCACATCCGGAAGTCCCCGTCTTGTGCCTCCTCGATCCCATCTTCTTCCAAAGTTCGTCTTCNATTTAGATTTAGGTCAAGCCGACGCCGTTCTTTCACTGTTAGAGAAAGCAGTTCCCCACATTTCGCGCTGGCGGCGCTTTACCCTGCTGGCACATCCGGAAGTCCCCGTCTTGTGCCTCCTCGATCCCATCTTCTTCCAAAGTTCGTCTTCGGCGCCTATGCTTGAACACTTGGCTCTCTCAATCCGTCCAACCATAGACTTTGACATGGAAGAACGCAGCAAGGAACTACACGCCAACATCTTCCCAAACGGTGCCTCCAACCTCAAATCGGTCACGCTGCACCCCAACACCACTATGTTCTGCTTCCCCCGCATAAGCACGCTCACAACCTTGCGCCTTGAAACTCCAGACCTCCGTGACGATATCCGCCTCTCGTGGACGGTCTTGCGGGATTTGCTCACTCTGCCGACCTTGGTCAACTTATTCATCATGTTCAATGCTTCCCTCATGTCCGCACTCGACTCTGACAATTTCCTGCCCATAGCAATGAACAGCCTCAGACACTTGCGCATATCCCACTTTAACAGCCTCGCTTATTTCCTCTTGCTCTTCCGTGCTCCTCTACTCGAGAGTTTAACCATCAAAGAAATAACATTCACAGATGGTTTCTCAACCTCAGCACGCAACTCAGATGGCGGTCCTCATGTTTTTCCTTCTTTGAAATCTCTTTGCTTCATCAATGTGAAGGCCGAAACCCCTGAAGCGTGGTATTTCGCCGAAATGACACCAAATGCTACGGAGATCACGGCTCATGGGGATTATCTTGAAAGCCTTTTGGAAGCCCTCACTATTTGCTCAGAACACCACGAAAGAAAGACGCTCTGGCCAAAACTCTGCGTTATCAATTTCAACATGGATGCCGACGTGGCTGACAGCTTGGACGAACTCGTCTGCCTCGCCGAGGGTCGTTCAGAGAAGGACGCCATCACACTCCGCCTTTCTGATTACATGGATCATATGTTCGAGATAAGGCCAAGGGATTTCTTCACATCACGTACATACAAGCTGCTTGCTAGAGCATACCACATTGAGATTGTCAATTCACGTTCGCCACCGGATTGGTTGGACGTGAGGCAGGTGCGTTGGCCGCCTCAGCCTGCCAGTGGAGTTTGGGATGAGGGCCTTCTTGTATATGATTCAGATGATCCATTCAATATTATTATTAGCGAGTTCTTTGGCGACTACAACTAATATAATAGCGGTGCTGAATTGTGTTCCAAGAAATATTTTTTGATTGTTAGGATTTCTATTCGAATTCTTCTCGCATTCCCCTACACGGAAGCTGACATTCTCTGCCGATACTAGCACTGGTTGTTCAACTTTTCATATCACTACCGGCGCATTTACACGAACTTCCTCGATAGCACTATGTCAGAGCGATTCCACTCAGGTCTAGTTTGAAAATGCCTCCTGGCAGGCAGGCAAAAGCTTGCTAAATATTTGCAGGCAGCAGGTGTGGGCTTAACCTTTTAAATTCGGGAGCAAAGGATTAAATAAGAATCAGAGAAGTGATTACGCAGTTTATCGAGCTGATTGGTTTGAGAAAACTCTGATCAAGATACATGTCGGACCATTGATGAATAATTTGTCGTCCCTTCCTCCATGTGAGGTATCAACTTATCGATTTCCTCGTCATAAAGCTCCGTCTTTGCATAGTCGTCATGCAGCTGCAAGGCAAAAATAAATTTGAAAAGCTATTCCCAAGCTCTCTTGACGAAAGGCAGCTTACCTTCCGAGTCTCCCAACCAAGGTAGTAATAATGCCTACGATCATCGTTGAGCGCGGTAGCCCAATATCCACCGGCGAAGCCAGATGCTTGATAACAATCGGTGAAGGTTTTGTGAAGCGAATCTTTCATTATCTCGTTAGCATTGACTGAGGTGAGGCGGATGCTGCACTGGATGAAGACAGTCACTATCAAGTGGATGCGGAACAAAAGCTTTGAAGACGAACCAATTGGCAGACGGGCGCCGTTAATGCCGGTCTGGCCAAATCCGCATTCTTAAAAGGCAGATACCAGGAAGAAGGAGTCGATTGGATGTCCAACCCCTTTACCGCTTCTCTGAAGCTCTGGGACCCATATTCAACTTGCTTTTGCTCGGCCGACCTAGAGTCAGCAGGCCAGTCTGGATATATAGCATTAGCTTTGGGAGTACTCGTTGCTTGATGAAGAAATGATATTTATACGTACTTATCACCCACAACAACGTATTGGGTTCATCAGTGCACAGGCCATAATATTGCTCTTTCACGCCTTCTGAAGCCGCGCTCTCTCTCAAGAGCTTAAAATCGAGAGATTCGACAGTGAAAGATGGTCTAACTTTCAATTTGAGTATCTGTGAGATGATAGAAGACATTGTGTGGTTGATTTAGGAACGGATGACAAGCTGGATACGGAGGGCATCTCTTAAGTAGGGCGCCCATTATCAGACCGGCAGAGAGAATACACCGCCATACGTAAAGGAAGCGCACTGATTGTCCCAGGAGGTGGGTTACGAGTAACTCAAGGCACAAGCGAGCTGCAGAACGATGAATCATTAGGTGAACAAGGGCGGTAGCGATTTTTCGTCACGTTCAGTTGCTTCAAGCCCTGATTAGGCTGTGTAGACATGATGAGCCCATAAACCGGCCAGGAAGAAGAGACTACTTACTGGGATCAGGTTATCAAGCATTGCTGAACTTTGTTACAAAGTTGGTAAGTCACCTCGGCAGGGACGACACAAAAATCGAGGAAATGTTAACTTCCGGACAAATTTCTGGCGTATTCTTCAGCTGTATGCCTTGAAGAGCCCATCTGATGTCGGCGCAGGGTAAAGCTCTGTAAGAAATCCATGACGAACGAGAAGAAGGCGCGGTTAAGCAGGTAAAAGTTCTGGCATAAGCTAGATTGACATGCAGGCTGTCGAGTGTCACTCAGCACGTGATTATAACGCGTACGCGTCATGACCAACCAGGACCACTGACCAGCGCGTTTTAGTAAACATTTAGGTTGTTCGAACTTTACAAACGTCCACATATCTCGAAAGGCGATTATGTAACGTAAATTAGAGCGAAAGCGACGACAGCAACGAAAGCAATTCAGTTACATGTGAGTCTATTGTTACAAGTATAGATGGTTCTTCAAGCTTCAATTTTCATGTTCCACATCTTTAATACGTTCCGTTTGCGTTCCGTCTAACTTGAATTGTGCTTGAAAGTTAAGCAATTACAACAACCCAAATTCAAATCAAAGTGAGACTGGATTGCATTATAACGTCTCCCATCCGCCAGAATCCATACTGCTCTCTAATTTTCTAGCCACCATACTGGGGATTCCGTGTGAGAGCCAAGTCTTCCGGATAACCTCCCACCTCGCATGATGGAGGAACTGGCGTCGGCCCCGCCTGCTGTTGAAGGGAGAAGGAAGTCAGTGAATCTGAAAATTCGGTAGAAGAGGGGGCAATTTTACCTCATTGAAAGATCGACTTCGCCATGTGCGTCGAGATAAGGGGACGGAGTGAACGTTCCGTTGCCAGAGTTCAAATACAAAACAGAACATCTCTTGACGCAATAGTAGATCCCAATGGTGCCACCACACCTGTACAAACGCGTGTCGTCAGCGAAAACAAACAAGATCAGACCGGTTAAGAGACTTACTCTCTAGTATGCATATTACACTCGCCGCGATTGTTGTAATCCTCGTCAACACAACAGCTACTCTGCATGCAGACAGTCGTCCCACAGATCAGGCAGATCGCGGCGTCTGCGGGGAAGGTCTCGCAGTTCATGCACATTAGTGCCTTGTCCTGCCTGTTGAACAGGCTATCCAGCACTAGGGGCAGTCTTGCAAGCTTATACACCACCGGATAATCCAGAACCACGCCGCAGTTGAGCTGAGCAGAGGCGTGAGAATGACCATAATGTGCACACCAGCCAGAGAGGGCATTTTGTAGGGTATCTTGGTGAGGCAAATCGGAGAGGGGAGGAATACCAAGCATGATCAGGAGCCGGTTATACTCGCACATACTAGAGTCTGCAAAGTCGGGGGTAGGGAAGGCCAATGGAAGTACAGCACGACATAAAATCGCAGCCTTCCTCAGGAAAGGCAACGTGAATGCATACAGCATCTTCTCAATCCTCGCCTCTCCGAACGTGTCGAAAGCCATCGTAGCAGTATGCTCGAATACTGGTGAGTGGCGCACGACGGACATGAAAAACATCCTGACATCGCCAAAGATGTCCTCGTGTTGCCTTCGGGAGATAGGTGACGTGTTGTGGTGGTTCCTTGACTTGTTGAGTACGTAGACGAGCCCAAGGACCGTCCGTGCAAGGCAAGCGTAGTAAGTGAGCACCAAGACATGCCTGAGCATCTCGGGTGCGACAGCAGCGGTTTCAACGAGAATGGTGAAAGGATCCCGTAGGAGAAGAGGGTATGAGAAGGATGTCAACGATGACCGACTCCATTCTGGCAGTAATCTCTTGATGATCGCCTGGCGAACGGCGTCCCGTCCTTCATCCGGCCGATTCTTGAATTGTAGTGCGACAAGCCTCGTGAGACACGCCAACAGCCCTCTGATCATCATCGTCTGCGACTCCGAGAGTGTATCCACCATCAACTTCGAGGGAGGATTTGTACTCGCCCCAAGTGCTGAACCCGAAGAGGATGTGTCAGCACCGACACCCCTGGTGGCGACTTCCATACACGAGATCGTGTATCCCACCAATTCCTCGGGCAAATAGATTCCTGCGCCCCTCTCTGGCGGCTCGGGCTCCAAACGGTCCCTCAGATGTCTTGACTGTTGCGACAAGCTCTTGGAGATTACCATGACGGTGTCCACAATCTTGATAGAGTCCTCGAAGACTATCTTGTCCCTCTCTGCTCCTGTAAAACCTCTCTCTCTTTCTCTCTCGCGTTCCCGCTCTCGCTCCTTATCCCTCTTCGAGTAGCTTGCACCAGTGTACCCAGTATCCTGCGCAGCCCAGAACACGAACTCGCCTGTCCCATGGCGGCTCTGCATCGCCTCGAACACCGGATCTGGCCTGCTCTTCAAG
Source organism: Gymnopilus dilepis (assembly GCA_002938385.1). Classification (NCBI taxonomy): domain Eukaryota; kingdom Fungi; phylum Basidiomycota; class Agaricomycetes; order Agaricales; family Galerinaceae; genus Gymnopilus; species Gymnopilus dilepis. Next base: position 5,786 of record NHYE01001090.1, read on the forward strand.
ATGTGGATGCCTGCAGCCCTGATCCAGTCCGGGAAGGCGACAGGGTTCAGCTGCGTCTTTTTGTCGACTTTCGTGACAGGAAGGATCACATTCCCGAGAGACTTGCATAGAGGGCATATGTACTCCTTGCGAGGGATACATTCAGGGTGGTTCCGTGTTGCTTGGGCACGATGACGTTGGCGAACTGATGCACTGTATACTTGGAAGCAGTCGAGATGCATGAGGTGGCTGCATACCGAGCCGTGCAATCCAAAACGAGTGTAACCAAGGGGGTAGCCTTCAAAGTTGTGCGAAGTGGACTTGGCATCTAGCATATCGGCATGTTGGGGAGGGAAAGATGGGCCAGAACCTGGGCGACCTACGCCAGCACCAGAGGCTGAGGCATTGCTGGCAGCACTACGATCCAACGAAAGCGGCGCATTCACCACCTCATTCAAAAACACGCCTCCAGCACCATGGGGAGCTCCCGGCGGACCAGGCAAATCAGGCTGCTTCCTGATTAAACGACTCGGCTGCACCAACCCCAGCGCACCGAAGGGTTTACCAGCAGCAGCGGTCTGGCTGGTCAAATCCTCCTGACAAACTATGCACGTCCCAAACACCACCTCTTCTTCGACTTCCCGCTCTTCCTCCTCTTCCGAGTGGAGTTCGTCCCACCCTGATTCATCGTCTTCTGCTTTAATCGACGAGCTTGCGCTGCCACTACTGCGACCACGTCCCGTCTCACCGTCGATCATGGAAGTATCGCTGTCCTTGTCCTTGTCTTTGCCACCGCCCTCGTCATCGGAATCCTCGTCAGAGTCGACATCGGCACCGAACATGCTCGCAAAGCTCTTCTGTTGTGCCTTCATCTGCTGCATGATGGCTTCCTGGCGCCTCTTCGCAGCTCTCTTACGCTCCTCTTCTGCAGTGATACCTGGGGCCCCAGAACCACTGGCGCCTGGCGTCCCCTCCTTACGGTCAGTGCCTTGAGCAGCAGAGGGCTTTTGAAGTGTTCTGACGTCTTCAGGAGCAATTTCTAGCAAGAACGATGCGTTGGATCAGTAAAAACCCACTGTAAAGATCGTGCAATAACCATACCTTCCATCTTGTTCAAAATCCAATCGACTCGGGCCTTATACAACTTGGCATAATTCCCATGCTCACCCAACCTCCACACCACTTCCAACAGAGTCTTCTCGCCACCATCACGGGAGCCAACGGCCTCAAATCTCGTCCTTGCAGCCAGCAGCGCAAATCCACTCGGTCGCTCCACCAGACCTAGCATCACAAGGTAAAGTGCTTGGTCGAGAATCGCCTCTGCACTGGGCGGGGCAGCTGCTGAAGACGACAGCCCTCCCATCCCAGAAGTGGAAGACATGGAGTCTGTGAGGGACAGCACGTTCCAACAGGCGTAGAACAGAATCTGGACCATCGCCTCTCGCTCCCAGACGTCACTGATCGCCTTGTACGGGCCCTCGGTGACGCCCAGCGGTTTGGGTACCAACACGACGTCCCACTCCTTCAATGGCGGCTTCCTATCCTCCTTCTCCGCCTTCCTCACCTCCCGCCTCCTCAAGACATTCTCCACCTCTTCCCTCCTATTCCTCGTGTAATGATAGAAGAAAGGGTTGACCTCCTCGTACAACTCATCCCTCAGCTCATACACCCCCATTTCCGTAGGACCTTCGGGTGCTCTGAAGCGTGCCACTTCTCTCAGCACCGACTCGAAGCTCACGTCGTCCACCAGCCGCTCCGAGACGCGCTTGACGAGGTCGGAGAAGGAGCAAGGACCCATTGCCAAGGCGTGTATGATCTCTCTTCGGATGATAAGCGGTAAAGGAAGGTGTGCAGCCGACGAAGGCTCCGAGAGTATGGTGATGAGGACATAGAACAGCTCTTCGATCATTTGCCCGAGGTGAGGAAGGTCGTAAGGTGTCTGGAAGTGCGCGCCGGGCGACGCTTTTGATTCCAGCGCAGTCTCGGAGGAAGACAAGGAAGAGCTAGGCTGGAAGTACCCTACTAGCCCGAACCGCTCCAAGATGCTGACAAGCACGATTTCAGGTTCCAGAATGACCAACGCCGCTTGGAGGATGAAGAGATCTTGGTCGTAGCACAGCTCTCGGAGCATGTAATCTCTGTAGTGCAGGAGCTGCCCACGAATGGCGAATCCATTGCGAACCCAGAGGCCAGTTCGGATCTGCGCGATCATGGCCAGAACTGAAAACAAAAAACATGAGCCTGTATTCGGAAGGAAGACCGGAGCGAGCGACGCCCACCTCTCAAAGGGAAATCAACCACCACCAATACACCCTCCTCCTCCCGCCCATCCAACCCCACCCCAGCAGCTCTCACAATCCTCCTAAACACCTCCCTCAACCCACCCTCAATCCCAACACTCCTCAAGCCCTCCTCACCAAGCAACTCCGTATGCTTCAACAGCTCCGCAAGGAGCCAATGCAAGGAATGATGGAAGCTCACCCATCCCTCGCCGACGTCAAAGTCAATTATCCTATGCGTCCTCGCTTTGCTGTCCGGGCCGAATGTGACCTGCTTGAACTGGGGCGGAGAGAACTTGGCTTTATCCAGCCGCTCCTCTCTCATCATGCACACCCGAAGTATCTCTCGCGTCACGATGTTGACAGCTTCCAGCAGCTCTCGCACCCCCGCACCGCCGTCACCAAAGGCCTCCCCGAACACTTTGATCACCCGCGACAGGCTCAGAGTGACGTTGAACACGGATATCCAGCTGTCCGTCTCCCACTCGACGTGCGACTCTACAAACCGCTTGTTCGGGTTGAGACACATGAAGAGCTTACACGTCTGTGCGAAGATGAGGAGCAGGTTGGGTTGTTGATTTGGAGGGGAGTTCCCGAGCAGGGAGTACGGCCAGGAGGAGGTCGATGCGCTCAGCCAGTTACTGGCAGTGGTATACGCAGACGATGAGGATGAGGTGTAGGGCAGGGAATCCCAGAAGGGTGAGCTGCTGTCCGGGTCGGGTACACACGACTTGGCGATGAGCTCCTGCACCTGCGAGGTATGCGCCAAATACCGCAGATCCGAAAAGACGGGCATGAACCGCTTCGACTTGAACGGGAAAGAATCGACGTCGATCGTCGCTGTGCTTGCCGACGTCGTGATCGCTCCTTGGGCTTGAGCAGCGGGAGGACCTGAGGTCCTATGTGGAGGAACACCTGGCGAGGTCGAGCCTGTCAATGCTCTAGATGGGACGGTCGGGACAGAGGCTGATGATGTGCTGGAGGAGGTAGCATTGCCATAGACGATTCTTTTGTCAACGATTCGGTTTGTAAAGAAGCTTTGGATGATGGCTAACAACCTCTGGACCAGCCCATGGTTCCTTGCGATGTGGCCAGAGACAGAGGGGACGGTGAAGAGCTGCAGTGCGAAGTATTTGATGGATGTCTCGGCTTCGCGGTCGATGAGCAGGTACGCGTCGATGACGCGGTGGTAGATGTTTGCGAAATGTCCGGCTGTGTAGAACATGATTAGCAGCTAGCTCAGCCTTATGTCTGGAAAACAACGTACCAACAACCAATTTGTGAGCTCTACTGAGGGAGATGACACTCGCATAAACCTCCTTCAGGCTAAGCCTTGGTTTCTTCCAAAGCCTTGTGTGATAAAGCAGCAGTGTGTCGATCCTCGTTGGGTTGGCAATCTCCCCATCGAGACTCAGAGCACTCGGCGGGGTCAGGTGCTTGGTGAAGCTGTCCCTCCTTCGCGGGCTGAGCAATTCAGCGGCGATCATCTCCCTAATGACCATCGTGTCTGTCCCAAGACGTGACCTCGAAAGGTCCAGCAGCCACTCGATGATCACCCCAACAATCTGCTCGCAGAATGTGTCATACGCCCTCCGGATTGTGACACCGAGGTCGATTTGGGTGATCGCTTGAGCTGTCTCCAGTAACCGCGTCACATTCGAGTGCATATCCACGATCTCCCTTCCCTGCTCGTCCACCCTTCTGACGAGTTTGGCGGCATCACCAGGGCTGAGATGTGTCAGATCGGACAACAGCTTCGTCACCTCCTCAAACGAGTGCTTGTCGTCGTTCCACAGGACGACACAGTACATGTCTTTCATCATAGGATCTGCAGAGGGCTGTAATCGCAAGTCGGCCTCATTCGACGGCACACTCGGCTCATCCGGGCTATAATCCAGCGTATCCAACAAAAAATCCAGCGCGAACCCAATCGTCTTGCGCATCGAGTCCTTCAGCGCCTGCGGCGTGTTCACCCGGAAAGCAAAGTTCGGTGCGGGCGGAAGCACATCAGGCAGGACTTGCGTGATGAGCCGCGGGGTGGTGTCTTGCGGGTCGGACGGGCCTGCGGGCGGGTGGTAGGGGCAGTTGATCGGCACGCGCCATGCTTCGCCGTCCCCGCAGTCGCAGCACCCGCCCGATTGTTGCGCGATGAAGAAGCTCACGTTGTGCGTTGAGTGGTCCGTTGCGTGGAAGCACCGCGAGCAGAGCACGCAGGAGTCGTCGAGGGCACAGTCTCTTAGAAAGAAAGGGAGGAAGGAAGTGTCAGTAGATGTATGGAGAGAATGTAAGTGAGCGATGGGGGTCGACACGTTCGGGAGGACCGTACTCGAGATCATCGACTGTCGGTCATAACTGATCCACGCTTGTCATCAAGTCATCAATCACTTTCCAGCCTATACCCAACTGAAATTCTTGGTCCAACAATATTCTGCAGATGGATTTCTGCAATGGATGGCAGGATAGGTCATGGTTAATAACATAGTCAACAGCCAGAGGCATGTTCTGTCCTGTTCCTCAACACAGCACCGCTCGTCTTTGGGTTAGAGCGAATTTACCCATGATCACCGAGGTATCCTCTATTCCCCCATTGACTGCCATATCGAGTGCTTGATTCCAGCAACACCATGCAAATGTGCAGTAGGGGTATAAACCTCCACCTTCACAGGGATCTCCTCCTTTGCATGGCACATGACGACAGTCAAGATGGCTGACTGCGAGAAATCATACACCACCAGATGTCATTCCAGCCCTGGCATTCTGAATGCTGGCCGCCTCCTGTGATCTCGCATATAGAGCCAGTTGATTGAAATTAAATCTGTTTGATCTCCATTCCGTCTCGCAGACTTGGAAGATAAGACAGGCTCAGCACCTCTGAAAAGGAGCAGAAGTGATGTCAATCCTGCACAAAAATATGCAGAAACCAAAGATGGGAAAAGAAAGGGGAAAAAAGGCAGCTACTCGCAAGCCAAAGCTGACTTTGAGACAAGTCAGAGCCTCGCGAGAGTTCAAGCTCACGGGGTGATATGATTTTTTGCCACCCTGGAACCTAGACTGAAGGGCATAAGATAATAGAATGCGGGGAATTCGGCAGGAGCCCTGCAAGGAAAGTATAAGGTTTGAAAGCTCCTGTGACCTTCAAAAAGGGCGTCCATGCAAAGAAAGGTTTCCATCTGGCGATGCCCAGCTTATCGAAGCATACGAGCCGTTATTCGACCGAAGCCAAACCTAGCAATGCACTGTTTCCATCAATCTCCATCTCAATCGCGACACCAGTATGCCACCAACGACTCGAACCCAGCAAAGCGACAATAAACCTTTTAAGTCAGAAGTTTTAAGCAATTTTGGAAGCTGGACCCATGACGATCGACCAGGAGGGGCAAATGAGCACCCATTCCGAGACCGACACAGCCAGGTAGCTGGAGACGATTCTGAAGCGATCCAAATCCAACGAATATCGACCATGGCGCTGTGATAACGCCGCCTTTTGCATAGCCAGATCTGTCCAACACAGACCTACGGGTGATGTAGACCAAGCACGCTCCGTGATCATGGTTTCCTCGCAGCACGAGAGCTACCTTCCGAGCTGACTGAAGACCGCAACGTGGACCCCCATCGAACAAAGCAAAGAAAAGACACGTACTTGCAGCGATAACAGCTCTCCCCCTTCTTGAAAATATGGCAACACGGCTTGCCTTTCACGACCGGCTCCTCGCCCCCAGCACCGCAGAAACCCACTGCCGTCTGATACTCGCTCAACAGATGGTGCTGCGGCACCTGGCTGACCCCACTCGGGAGGAACATGCTGGCATACGGACCCATGAACGCGGCGTACAGCTTGGCCAGGATCTCGGCGCGCGCGGTGGGCGTGAAGACGTATTTCCTCGATCCGGGCATGATTTCGAGGGAGAACCGGAGGTCGGACAGGGGATCGGCCGGGGCGTGACCATGGGGCGGGTTGTTCGGGGCGTTTGGCGGCGGGTTTGGCGGGCGGCGGGAGGGGAAGAAGGCGGAGAGGGCGGAGGACATGATGAGGGAGGAGATTAGGAAGCGAAATGGATTTGTTCAGCAGATCATTTCCAAATCAGGAAATACCTGCCTCTTCCATCTCTCCCTCTTCCATCTCCCCGCCATGACCTCCACACAACCTGCCGTTTCCACCGCCTCATTATCCCAGCTGGCAGACCCCCCATTAAAACAAATCGATGGCGCAGCGATGGACTACTTCCTCATCGAAATGGTCTCCACGCTGCGTGAATCAGCAGCATTCGCCACGGCCCGCGCAAAGAAACTCGAAGCGGAGATGATCGAGAACGGGCTCATACCGCCGCCACAGCCAGTGCCGAACGTCGTCAAGCGGGACTCGACGAGAGATTCTGTAAGGGACTCTGCGAGGGACTCGACGACGAGCCTTGTGTCGAGAGCTGGGAGCGCCTCGGGGAAGGGGCTGGTGGATGAGGAGGAGGAGCCTGTGAGGCAGAGGTTGGAGGCGATTGGGATGCATGTTGGGGCGAATTTTTGTGAACGGTGTGTTCTGTTTTGGTTCTGTATTGTGATGAGATAGAGGGACGTCTTACTCATTCCTAGATCTTGTATCTGTATTGCGTAGGTTATGTCTTTCGAGACCACTCTTCGCCGAAACACTCGACGTGATCAAGTTCATTTGCAAAGACGTTTGGGCAGCTTTCTGGGACAAGCAAGTGGACAACCTACGGACAAACCACAGAGTATATCTCTTCGCCTTTCCCTACAGCATTCGTCTGTTAAGATTAACGCGTTTACAGGGTGTATACGTTCTTCAAGACAACATGTTCAAACCCATAACACGTCTCTCATCATGGGAGTCTCGCGCAGACGCACTGAGAAAAGCACGGCTCGTACGTCCCTTTTTGACCCTCTCCCCAATGTACCACAGGATAGCCTGACCAACCTTTCCCTCAGTACGCAGCAATGCCAGCAGGCATCATCCGCGGCGCCCTCACCAGACTAGGGTACAACGGCACAGTCGTGCCCGAGATCACGTCCATGCCTCAATGTACGTCTTTTCCTCCTCCCTGTCGCACCTTGCTCCTAGATATCCTTTACTCATCGACACCTCGTTTCGTAGGTACTTTCCAGATCAAACTACCAAAGGGATCATAGTAGATAGAGCCCTTTTTCGTATTCCTCTCTCTCTAATTCCACCTCTCCACTTCCCTTTCTGCCATCCAACCTCTCGTCCACATTGTATACCATACTGTGAGTATCCTCCTGGCGATATGAAGCTGGACGAATCTGTCTGACCTCACTCTTTCGAAGCAGTTTAGTACTTACTCAATTGTCCATTCGCCAAGTTTCTGACAATAAAACAAGATCCATGGAGCTGTCAAATGCCTCTTGACAACGCCCCTTACATACTGACTTCTCTTGCGAAGATAGAAATCTACGACGAACAGAATGTTCAATGAATTCATACCTCGCAAGGAGGACAAAATAGCAAACTACTTGAAAACAATCCGACAACATGTATCTTGGCCAGAGCTCAGACATTCGTTGCTTTGAAGTTTGACCTCGCAAAGGTTATTCGGCGACACAGATCATGCACTTCAACAGGGAAAATCGTAAAACAAAGAATAGCTGTGTCGTAAGGAATCATCACTCCTTCTTCCTTGCGTTCTAGACGGCGAAGTATGTACGTCAGAAGAAGGAAATCAAAGCCCATCTGGATGAATATTGCTATCATCATCTTCCGCCTTCTTCCTCTCCAATTGCAGCTCGTCGAGCCCAGGGAGCCAACATAATCTTGATGCTGGACGTCGTCGCGGTCCATCTTGAACGACTGGGTGATACACCTCAAAGGAATAATCTTTCCATCGATGTTGCTCTGTCCTCGACTGGTGACGAGGAACTTCACTTTCCCGACAGTCCTCTGCCCAGCCGAACCCAGCACGGCGACAATCCGCCCCTGAAGGTCCTGCCTTGGACACGCATCCAAACTGTCGATGACGATAATCAGGGGAAGAACCGAGAGTCCGAGCTGAGCAGCTTGGACGGGTTGCACGACGAGCTGCTTCATCTGCGTTTCGACAGACTGGCCAAACACCAGCGGGTTCTTCTCGATGGCTTCCGCAACGAGCGGTTCCAGCTCAGGTATGGCGACTAGCATCTGGTACGCAATCGAAGGGACGAACATCTCAACGAGCTGTCGTTCGTTCGAGCCTCCTCTTTTGAGAAAAAAGCTAGCAGCTAGTCTGTCTTGCTTCGACAGCAGATCAGCGAATGCGACGGCGACGGCGGTCTTTCCGACCCCAGCGTTCCCTCGGAGCCAGGCGATAGGATGGGTAGTGGTCGATGCCCAGTTGTACAACTGGTCCAGAAAGGCTTCTTTCACTTTATAAGCTCTGCGTACGCAGGCAAGGTCGTTGCTGTCGTGCGTGATATCCAGGATAACACGCCCTTCAAAAGCTTCTTTGATAACTGGACATCACAAAAGAGATGAAGTCGTCAGATGTTATGATCGAAAAGCTGAAGCCAAATCGGCATCACTGGCAGATGTGGCAAATAGGCAAAGGACACTCACCACGACGGGGATCCTTCCAGAGATGCGAATTCCCCATTGTAAGATGAAACGTCCCTCCGGAAATGTCCACCTTGCCTTTTGTTGAGAACATAGTACTAGTCGTAATAGAAGGCCCTGACAGCTCTTCCCTAGTCCGTCGTTGGTCGCCTGAACTTGAAGACGGAGAACAGGCGTCCATGATCAAAGCAATTCTCAGTCCAAGGTGGGGTTGCGAGTGACAAACGCTGAGCTACCTCGCCCTGATCTTGCTCTGCGCCCAAGCCTCAGTCTATTGAAAACGCGGCAGTGCACACTAGGAGTCAGGCGGGTCAGGGCCAGAAAGCGGTGGTAAACCGAGTAGAGTATTGCTTCGATTTGCAAATCGTTGCATGCCGTAAAAAGAAAACCTTACACCCAAAGTCTAAAGGAGGCAGTTCCCTCGGAAATATTGAAGTTCGAAGCAAGCTGAGCGCGAATGAAGCACAAAAAAACCTCAAAGCCTACATCGTCTTTAATCAAGCAATTTTTGCTGTCGGCGAACTCTTGCGACGCGCTCTGTGACTACTGACCAACAAACCAATGACCCTGGTGTCAACGCATAGAAAGGAATCTGACACGCATAGAAAGAGGATCACATTAGTGTATCACTAACGAAGCGCCCACGCCGCACCCGCCTTGGTGCCTTGAGGCTTGACATTACATCGTAACATCAAAATGCTGCATATACGTCGCAGTATGCGTTCTAGTACGGAAAGCCATGCCAAAAAATAAAATCGAAGGTCGAGGCCTATCCATTTCAGCTCGTATTCGACCCGTTTCGAATCGCAGCCCATTAATGCCAGGAACTCAACGTAGCGACGTGGATCGTCGTGGTCAACCGTGAACGACTTGGTGACTGGTCGCAGCAGGATGAATCCTGCATCAATGTTATTCCGCTCCCTACTGGTGACGAGAAATTGGACTTTCTTGCCTATTCGGGGTGCAGCAGAGCCCACCATGGCAAGAATACGGTCTTGGAGATCCATCCCTGGACAAGCATTCAAGCCGTCGATGACAACTACTTTGGGAAGTGGAGGGTCGACTTGAAGTGGAGCAACTTCGATGGGCTGTACGATGAGTTGTTCCATCTGAGTTTCTATGGACTGGCCAAACACCAACGGGTTCTTCTCGACCGCTTGCGCAATGAATGGTTCCAGCTCGGGCATGGACACCAGCATCTGGTACGCGATCGAAGGAACAAATATCCTTGCAACCTGTCTTTCGTCCATATCGTCTTTCTTAAAAAAGAAGCTGGCCGCCAACCGGCCTTGTTTTGACAGCAGATCAGCGAAGGCGACTGCGATGGCGGTTTTCCCTGTACCACGGGGTCCATGAAGCCATGCCATAGGCCTAAACGAGATTTCTTCGGGAGTCGCGTTGGAAGCCCAGACATGCAGCTCTTGCAAAAGAGCTTCTTCGCCTCGAAAGGCCCTCCGTACACAGGCGAGTTCGTTGCTGTCGTAAGTGATGTCCAAGCAGACATGTCCCGCAAAAGCTTCTTGGATACCTAAGCGTTGAACGAAGCAAGTCAGTGTCAGCATGTGCCATGAAGACGAGATCGATGTAGTACCAACAGGGTAAACTCACCACGAGCATTATTGTACACGAACGAACTCCCCATCGTAAGACTGAAAGACCCTCCAGAGATGTTCACTTTCTTCGCTGAAATCATGATAATGACGCTTGGGGGTCCCTTCACGGCTTCTCTGTGCTGCTGGTCGTCTCAAAATAGCCCTAGTAGTGGACAAGATCAAAAGCGTTTGAATCGAAGGGTGATTGGAGTTGATGAGCTTTGACAGGTTGCCATCCTATCGATCTGCATGCCATAGTCTACTGGTACGAAGGGGCAGTGTACTCGTACACCGGATTTTCGCTACAGGTCAAACTCCAAAGTCGGTTCGGAGTCGGTCAAAGTCGGGCAAGGTACTTGCGAGGCGGCGGGTAATATCAAGCTTCGACAGGAAAATCGAAGCACAGCCAAGCGTCTTTGTAATTTCCACTACCTATAAGGTAGAGCTATAGAGGGCCTGAGATGTTAGGCTCCAGACGATGATCCACAACGCGGCACGAGTAAGAGACTAGAAAACGAAGTTTTATAGTGAGAAGGAGGTATGTATGTAGCCTACATACCTAGAAAACGAAGTGGACGAAGATGAAAGAAAGAATTAAAAGGTGGTGCGTGGAGTGTAGGCTACGTGCACGTGTCCGCTATCATAACATTTGGAGTTGGGATTCGGAAACCCAAGAAAATCAGAACGTGGTCAATGAAATAAACCTCAGGTAATATTATTCTGTACACAAGCATTTCAACTGACTGGCTAATAACGGAAAGCGAAAATCATTTCCACCAATCACAGAGTCAAATCTGACTGCACTGCCAACAATGCCGCAGCGCGCTGCACCAAAAAGCTGCGTAATCACAATATGAGCACTCAAGTGAGGGGAAATGAGCCAAGATGATCCAACCTAATTGGAATTTATCAGGCAACTGTGCACTGCCAGCCGTTGTATCCACCAACTCCTTGGGAGATGAGCAAGGGGTTATGGTCAGGCTTCAGCTCATTTGAGCGAGCAGCGGGTAAGGTAAAGTCGGTGAATGAGTCCATTATTGGGAAACTGGACGTTGCTCTAGTCGAAAGTCAGTTTATTGATCGAATGAAGTGCCAGCACGGTGACGCTAGCGTACCTATTGCGTGTTTCTGGAGGCAGGCAGAATGAATGAGATGACACTGCTGAGCGAGAAGGTTTTTATACTGCGACTCGAGCTGGATCCACCCATCCTTTTAAATCCTTTATGGGAAACCCAGCAGGCACCAGACTATACCAGGCCATACCATGCTCTGCCAATATACTGATTCCTACCGCCGACGAGAGCAGCGCCAATCGAGCAGCAGCCTATTCAAGGCATCTCGAAATGTAGCTTTACGCCACTATCATTGAGCGTTGACCCTGCGTGCATTCTATGGAGGGTGGTCTCGCTTTTTTACATTTCGAAAGTCGACGGTAGCCTTGACATAGTGTGCCTGTGTGTTTTCCTTTCCTGACAGTCAGATATCCTGCAGTAGATCGCCCTGGAGGAAATCAAATCAGGCAAATTGACATTTGAGAATCAACAAGATACGAACCAATCCCGTGTATTCGTCAAGGGAAAAGTGGAAAACCTCGACCTTCAGGCCTGAGGAGCGCACAGTTCAGGTTCTTTCGTAGACCCACCCTCAGGCAGTTGCACCCCGCAGTCTCATGAAAGTTTGGACGAGGCCTTGCAAGTTGCCCTGGCAGGCTATTTTCTCTTTCATTTGATCCCGCTTCTAGGTCCGCCATGATCACAGAATATTGTGTTTGATTCAGCGGTTTGTAGAAAACCGAGGTGTATAGTTGGTTCGGACGAGAACGGTCCTTGGCTTCGACTCGCGTGACGAAATCATGCCTTGTACTATCCCATCTCCGTCATTGTTGCTCAGTCCTTTAGGGAGGTTGAGGAATGCCATACGACGTTTAGATCGCAGAGGGACCGTGGAAGGCTATGCAAGTAGCGAAGCCAGTTGGAATCCTGCACATTAAGCATTACAGCTGTACAGTTTTGCCCAAAGACGATAGGAAAAGAGAGGAAAAGACGATTCGAGCCGTAACGATGGTCCAAATGAAGGCGCCACATGAAAGGCTGCTATAGATAAGTGGTAGTCTCACTGGCGGTAATTCGGACGGGCGGACAGGAGAAGGTAATGTTCTTCGTTGGTCAAGGTGAGAGAGAGGAAGAGCAACGAAGTCGAACCCACCATCTGTCCATCATGTGATGCGATATTGATCACGCGTGATTTCGAGACGCGTCCTAATTGAGACGCGTTGGGACGCGTCCAAGACGCGCCTGCTTGTCGTAAGTCTGGCAGGCACCTATACCTGTCTAGTCCTTGCACGACCCAGCCGAACCTGCTCTTAATTAAGCAACCGTCTGACTCTCTACAATCGTCCTAGCAGTGTTAGTCGTTACATGTAGTTGTAATCGGATTCGACCACGACCAACAAGACTTCATACCAGTACTCGTACACATTTGAATCATATACATATAGGGAGGTCGAGTGATATTCAAAGTGTTCAGTCATCGCAATCCTCGAACGACTCCTGAGAAATTGCCCATCTCGTAAAATAAATCCCATAATTCGTCGTTGCCGTACGCGATGAAGCCAAGGAATATTCTGAGATTGAATGTCCAGACGCCGCGTCCGTGTCCGCGTCAGAGGGCCGCAGAGCACGAGTCTTTGAAAGTCAGTCAGTACACCGTCCCAAGCTACGGAAATAGTGACTGGTAGTTGATAATGACCTTTTCGTACAGCGCTGCCCAGGTCTCTTCGAATTTTGCGTAATCGTATACATACTCGGACAGGCCGCCGGGAGGATATTCGAGGATGATGCCAATAATTTTGTCGGTCTCGAGAACATCGTAGAGGCGGACTAAGTCGGGATGTTTGACGGTCTGTAGGGAGGGGTTAGTAATTATCCAAATTGTTATAATCATAAAAATCGTAAGCAAGAAAAAAGCCAACACACCTTCAACACATCAATCTCCCTCTCAACCATGCTCTTCAGAGTACCATCCAGATCCCTCTTTCTAATCAACTTCACAGCCACCTCCACCCCCCACTGACTGTGCAACGCTAACTTAACGTAGCCGAACTCAGTCTTCTGCAGCGTCTGCAGAATCAGATAGGGCCCGAACCTGGGTATGGTCCGCTGGGGGTAGGCAGCGGCGTACGCCATGACCGAGGGGTTAAAATAGGTATCGGGACAGGGCTGAGCAGATGACTCAGGCAAGGTGTCTGTAGCAGGACTAGGGGAGGAATTGGGGTCCTCAGACTTAAAGTCAGAGATTTGCTGGGAGGTATGGCCGTGTCCATTTCTGTGATCGTAGGTCATCTCGTTGTCATTGATAGCGGGACTTGAAGTAACTGATCGCACGTATACTCACTGCTCAGACAAGCCGCTGAGATTGCACTTGGTCTTCGCTCTATGCTGGTCCATTGCCATCCTTTCGAAGACCTTCGGCGCCTGTTGTTGACCCTGCGCACCCTCGCGATATGCAGCCAACCATGGGTGCTTCATCACGCCCTCAAGACCCGTCCTCTTCTTGGGATCCGGAACTAATATCACGGAAAGAAGGTCGCGCGCTTCAGACGAGATGTAGTCCGGAAACGACCATGGCGTGGACATGTTGTACTTGTACTGCGAAATAAGACGAGTAAGATTCTTCCTGTCCAAGGAGGCGGGGTTGCCGTCGAACCTCATGTAGTATCCAGTGAGCATGGTGTAGAGCATGACCCCGCAATTCCAGGCGTCTACCAAGCTGCCCACATAGAACATCAAATCATCTGCTCCATGTTCGAACCGATTCGCGGACCCGAATTCCGCAATGACAACATTCCTATGCCTATCGAGGAGGATGTTCTTCGACTTCAAGTTGCGGTGGACGATTTTTTCTTGATGGATGTACCGCACGCCAGAGATGAGTTGGGAGAAGAGCTTGGCGGCGTCGTGTTCGCAGAGGTGGCGGTTAATGACGATGTGCTGGAAGAGATTCCCGCCAGAGGCGTAATTGAGGACGAGCCCGATGTATTTGTCGGTTTCTATCACGTCGAAAAGCCAAACAATGTTGGGGTGTTTGAGGCTCTGTGAGGAAGGGTGTTACTAGTAGTATCCTGTAGGAATTGCAGGAAGAGAAAAGAAAATGCAAGGCAAGATGTCACAAAGAGGAAGCAAAGTTGCTGAAAAAGAAGGAAAAGCAAAAAGAAAGTCTAATACACCTTCAACATCTCAATCTTCCTCTCAACCTCGCTCATCTGCAAACTAGTATCCGCATCCCTCCTCCTAATCAGCTTCACCGCGACCTCGTCCCCCCGCTGACTATGCAAGCCTAGCTTGACCGTGCTAAACTCTCCCTCGCTGAGGGTCTTCAAGATCAGATAAGGCCCGAGTTTGCGGATAGTGCGTTGCGGATGGGCGACGGCATATGCTAAGGCCTCGGGGTGACAGTATACATCATGCCCGTGAGCATGTTCGCGGTGGTGTTGGGTAGGTGAGACGACGTTGTGGGAGACGTGTTGATGGTGCAAGGAGGGTGAACCAGACGTCAGTATCTGCAGGCTATTCGAGGGCGCCATCCTGTTCTGTCAAAGCCCAGCAGAAAGCATAAGTAGCCCAATCATCTCCTCTCTTCAACACTAGATAGTAGAGAAGAACAAAAGCAGAGAAGAAACCCAGTGTGCAAGAGAGATTGACATGAGATGTGATGATGGTGATGAGACGAAAGATACAATTGCCACTGCTTGCTGTACTGTGCTGCTTGTGCCTGCATGCTGTGCACCTCAGTCAAGTACGAGTATTCGAGCCAAAGCCAGGCGCACCACCACCCAAAACCATCGACCACTTACTTCCAATATGGTAAGGTAGAATCTGAAGCTCATTGACGACTTCATAAATCATATGACAAAACATTGAATTCGAGATTAGGGCTCGCCGCAGTGCATTGCTACACGACAGGATTCTATACCCTACAGATAAGCACAAATATGACAGTCTATTTTCAAAGTCGGACGCGAGCCATCTGTCCAGCAATAAACCACAGACTCGTTTAGTATTGACAGTAGGCGGCAATGTGCAAACAAAGCTTACCATAGCTCCGAGGCATTTTTAAGCAACGACGCAGTTACCACCAGTAGTAGTATTGGGGCCAGTTCCCCAAGAAACGGGCGAGTAGGTCTTGAGCGTCGACTGAGAGTCGCCAGTTGCTTGGCACGTCATATCGATCACGGTGAATGCGTCCATAATATTGATCTAGTTGAGATAGTTGGTAAGAGAGGGAAAATGATTCGAATCGAGCCTAAACGAGCGTTCAGTGAGCTGCGAGGAACTATGGAACTAAAGGGAATAACTGACGA
This sequence comes from Gymnopilus dilepis, assembly GCA_002938385.1. Classification (NCBI taxonomy): domain Eukaryota; kingdom Fungi; phylum Basidiomycota; class Agaricomycetes; order Agaricales; family Galerinaceae; genus Gymnopilus; species Gymnopilus dilepis. The sequence goes on from NHYE01001090.1 coordinate 21,548, forward strand.
TGTCGAGGCTCTGAGGAGTTGGGATACAGTGCTTGAAGGATCACGTAGGCTTTTATAGCTGAGTATGCTCGCCAACGCCAGCCAAAAAACATTTCTCCTCGTATTTTGCTCAAGGGAGGTGAGAGATTCTATTAGTAGAAGCTATCCAGGATGGTGTTTCACGGCGACCTAAGTCTGTACTTCTTCAGAAACGACCTGACAAGACGGCGCTGCATGGAAAGCATCAGCCACCATCATGCAATTCTGACATTCAGGTTGTCGAAAGCATAACCTCTGAGCCCTCGGTTTTGAATGACCCTTGAGAATCTGCACCGAACGTACTGGTAATCCCTGCAGGGGTGCTTTATCTGGGGGCGAGTGTAGCAGCCCTGGCGAATTTCCTTTGACTGGTGTCCTCTCCTGGATGTCAACTGAACCACTCAGCGCTTCAGAATTCAGGAACTCAGTCAAAGGATCAGCGATGTGACAAGGCAAGACAATAAGACTTACTCATTCCAGTTCCGCGATGCGGCACAAACACGCCACTTCCCCCTCTGAGCTCCGAGGAGCCATGATCAAAGGACGGTGCCAGTCTGTAACGTTGCCGTAAATACAATAGCGAACTTGAGGGCTGGGGCAGTACACGTCAAATCTTGCCACCATCGTATCGCGTCTAGGAGATAATCAACTTTTATAATGATGAAGTTGATCGACGGATCACCATAAACTTGAACATACTTGGGTCGTTCGTATTGTTCTTTCCACTTGAAAGCCTTCAACTTTGATCGTGATGATGGACGCAGGTAACTTCATGGGGACCAGAGAGTTTTCTTGACACTCGGATCCAGGAGCGAATTTTGAACGCCTCGTGGACTTCTCACCCATCAGACGGCGTGAAAGCATTGAAATGTGGATGGGGTCAAGGAGAAGAGAGGTCGCCGTCTCACAATGCAATGTTGAATATGAGTTTGGTCATCCGCCTGATGCGGGATGTACAAGCTTGATCAGATGGTATGAGGGCGGCCGTGAATGTGGATTGAATAGACGAAATGAATCTTTAAAAAACACAGAAGATCAGTGACTTGACCGCTCAAAAAAATTGGTTCGACGCCAGACAAGTGTATGTAGCCTATTGACATTGTCGAGGGGGATATTTCGCGCATGAAGTATCGAGCTGTGTGAAGAGAAAACAAAGCTGCAAAGAGCCCTGGCACAACGAACAACGACATGGAAGGAAAAGAAAGGAACCCAAATCCAGCAGTGCTCGGAAAGACCTGCAGTGCGCGCCAGAAGCATCGCTGAGACTGCGCCGTCCGAACAGGGAGGGTCCTACAATGTGCAAACGTAGATGACACATGTCGACTGACGAGTCAGTCTAAGTAATCCGGGACCTCTCAAAGGAGCAAATGACATTGAGATGAAGTTGTATGGGATAGAAAGAATAACACGACTTGGGGAGAAAAGGGAAAGGGAAGAAACAAGATCTCGAGAGACGGAGAACAACAAATGTGTTGTGAGAAGATCGGTCCAGATCAAGTGCGGTACACTACGTACAAGTCCAATAATCTCATGAGCACTTACACCTCCCGTTATGGGCCCCGTCCGGACTGGGTCGGCCGAACAGAATGTATGCTTCGTTGTCAATACGAAGTGTTTCTGTTTGACTGCGATATCAGTCTGATGGGTCATGAACCCATAACATGCTGGACGCTGGTGTATATGGAGAAGTGCCAGAGATGTGCTTGTACGTGTATCGAGCAACGGGAGATGGGAGTGAAAGTGGCCTTTTTGGAGGAGGAAACGAGAAAGAACAGGCATAATAACAGAGGCAGTTACTTACAGAAGAGAAGTCACAGGTGATAAAAAAAAAAGGATCTTTGTGTATGGACGCTATCGTATGCCGGTGAAAAGCCACTTAAGACAAGATCAGTTGATATTTCGGAGGAGAAGACAATACAATACGCACACAGTTTTTTAAATCGTTACCAACAAGCAACCTCGGACCATTTGAGAGGTCGGCTGAAGTCGACATCTGCGTAGCGTAAGTCGGCGACGAAGTTTGTTATGCCTGAAGACTGTGATGGAAGAAAAAGTGTTGTGATGAGAGTTGGATCAAAGCACGTCAGTGGCACTGTGGCAGGCGGTGTTGGGGCCTGATGGAAAACAAGAACACAAACTTCGGCTGGTGCCGCAGCATCAGGTCTTCATCGCGGGCCGAGTCTGCGACAACTACTTTTAAGTTTTTGGGACGTTCCTCGCTGTCCCCAGTTCTGTGGATCCCCCGATTCTGATATAGTACCTCAAAAGATTTGAATAAGAAATATCTCTTTTCAAGCAGGTGTACGATTTTTATACAAATTACAAATATAGTATTAGCACTGTCAACCATGCCGCAGTGCCTTATTAGACGGCAAATTCTCAACAAATTTCATTTCCATACAAATCAAGAACGAATGCCTGGAATATCGCAGTCAATGGACCGAACTATCTGTCCAGCACTTACAAAAATTTATTTAATATCGCCAGTTGAAATAGATATGTAGACACTGCTTACCATAGTTCGGGCTGTATTGCATCAAGCAATGACACACCAAGCAGCTGGACCCGGGCCAGAGGGCATTTCCTGAGAGACAGGGAGCTCGCCCTTGTCATGGGACGTCTTGGAAGTATCAGAGGCTGGGGTGGCCTTTGGGATTTCGTTGAATGCGTCCATATTAGTTCTTCGAAGAGCGCTGAAAGCAATCCAATCGGAGCCTAGACAGCTCGGGCTAGGTGAGCTGCGGAGAACTTTGAGGAAAGAGAAGAGAAACTGACGGTGTTGTTAGGAGCTTGAGGTGACTGGGTAAGTTGGGAGGAAAACCTGGAGGGAAACTACATCTTTATATACACGCAAAAGTTGTGTACTGTATGTCACTTCTCCTAGAGGGAGCTATGGAATTCTGAAAGTAGAAGCTGTTCAAAGCGGCGTACCACGGCGACGAAGGTCTGAATTTGGTCTTCAAAAATACATCTGACCAGTGGACGACATACCGAATACAACATGATCAGTCGACAGCATTCAAGCTTGTCAACTTGAACTTGGAACGTAATTTTGAGCCCTCAGTTCAGGCAATTCTTGATATAACGCATCCAAAATACGGGGTAGAACTTTATTTTCCCTGCGACAAATGATTTATTTTGCGATCTGTGGAGCGGGATAAGGGGAAAGAACTCTGTCAGTATGCCGTTATGAAACGGTGCATGTCTAGTTTCATGATTTACGTACCGCTGACTGGCCTCCATTACGAATGAAAATGTTAATACTCAGGTGGACATGCATTTCGGACATAAACACACCTTTCCAACACTGGATATAGTGTATTAATTTCTATACGAGGTCAAATTCCTGGAAGGGCTCGAAGAGGTCGAGGTCAGAATCAAGGTGTAAGTTAGTGGCTCACCAAATCGTTAACCAAATCGGGATATGGGCGCTTCCCCTTGCACAGCGCTAACACGAGACCTATTCTCCAATGACACTGCATGCCTCATGACGTGCGCATGTGGTGCACCTTCGGGTATTTCTCGACCTGATCAGGTACTTGTGCCATTACTAGAAAGTCCGACATTCAAGTTCTGGACATTTTAGATCTGGTTCCATTGTTTTCTGACCCGCAATAGACGCGAGAGGGAAGGCACCGCCTGTTGAACGAGATTGAAGGTCGGAGGGGCCGGTACCGTGATGCCGTGTACGTGCACATGTGCAGACAGACGCCCACATTTGGACGCGAGATCTCGATTAATCGCCGATCTCCCACACGCGAACTTTACCCTCACATGTTATATTACCCTTCTGGTTGGTTTATCAGCCAACATCCTTCTTGCTTACCCACTGCGCAAAGGTCTCCTCGATGTCAGCTGTAATCTTCTCAACACTCGTTGGCTCGACGCTCTTGGCCAATGCAGCTCTTCTCCAGCCTCGAACAATCACATCGCAGGCCGTTTGCCAGTCAGGCTTCGAATGGATGGACAATGCAGAGCATACCTCCCCTTGTATGGTCGCAGCTGAGTTGAATGGTATCTGCAACAATAACCGTGAGTCAAAATCATTTCTTTTTTCCGTTGTACCTTCTCAATGGCTCCAAGAATGGCTTGTCCCTGCCTTGAACTCGTCGATAAATCCGAATACTTCTGCAAACACCGTGAGCTTATGCACCTGGTGAGGACTCTTTGGAAACAAACGAGAACTACTCTCATGCCTTGACCCTTTCGTTCATGGGCTTCCTACAATCTCATCAGTGCTTGTACTGCCTGTCAAGGTTTCCCGGAGAAGATCCCCTCGTACGACTTTGTTCAATGGTTGCTCGAATCCAAAGGTGACTGCCACACAGATCGACAGTGTATTCGTCACAATGTGGTAGTGATAAGACTCCTTCTGAGCTGGAGGAGCTAGCGCAGCATCTAGTGCAAAAATTGCAACGGTACGTTCAAAAACACTGCTTTTGACGAGCTCCTAAACACTCAATTTTCTTTTCGAAGCACTCCTGCACCGCAGAGGCTTCTTGTGGGTGTTGCAGGCATACCCGCCTCTGGAAAGTCCACATTTGCTGTTCTGCTTACCGAACGTGTCAATGCTATTCTACGACAAGGTTCATCAGGTCCATCGGTTCCACAGGAGTCATCAGTGCTGGAGAGCAATGGTGAATCTCACCTGAAGGGCTATCTGAACGGGGTTACAGATGAAGGTGACTCGTCTAAGGACACTATACAAGATCAAACCATCTTGGTTGGTCTGGATGGCTGGCATCTTCCCCGAGCTCAGCTGGACTTGTTCCCCGACCCGAAGACGGCCCATGACAGGAGAGGAATTCACTGGACATTCGACGGCGAGGGCTATGTCACTTTCGTTAAAAAGCTCCGAGACGCCAGCAATACGCTCGTTGTCACTGCCCCTTCATTTGATCATGCACTACTGAAGGATCCAACGCCTGATGCTGTGTCCATATACCCACACCACCGGATCGTGATCATTGAGGGGCTCTATGTGTTCCTTGCTATACCACCATGGAGCGAAGGAGGGATGCTGTTAGATGAACGGATCTTTATTGAGGTGGACGTGGCAGAAGCTAAAAGGAGGCTTGTCAAGAGGCATGTGGTAACGGGTGTTGCGAAGGATGCGAAGGAAGCTGAGTGGAGGGCAGATGAAAACGATATACCGAGTACGCACATCGCTTGTCTTCTGCCGAATTATTTCTGACTGATTCATTACCTGCAGACGGCTTATTTATCATCAGCAACATGTTTGAGCCGACATGGACGATCCAAAGTAAGGAAATCGTGACATTGAAGTAAATCACTGTCGATAGAATGGCCTCACGGATATCACTGGAATACAACAGCGGAACTACGACGTTGAGTAGAATAAGGAAGGAACCAAATTTGACACCGCAATCTGTCACATATTTACGTCTACATGCAGAGAATGAATTCGACCTACAAATATGAAGCAGCTGTCGTGGTACATAGGCTCGCGGTCAACCGTGTTCTTCCAACTCCGCCCCAAGTAAGAAAATAAAAACGGACTTCGAACAAGGGGCCAGACACTTGGAAACTTACGGCGTTCATAGATTTCCCTGGTTCCATCGATTGTGCTCTTATTATGAGGATTGATATACTCGAATAGAGCTCATGCCCTCAGGAAGTAAGGTAGTTCAAAATTTTGAGCATTTTCATCACCAAGACCACCGTGGGTCAGTCTTGCTCACAGATACAATATCAGCACTGTCAACAACGCCGCAGTGCATTGCTAAGCGATGAATTCATACAAGTCGAGAACGAAGTTAGAATATCGAATTTATCCACGAGTTATCCTCCCTGCACTAGTGATGGACCTGAAATGCACATCGATATCATGTCGAACGAGATGTAAAAACCAGGCTTACCACAGCCCTGATGTATTGCTTTGCTTCAAGCAACGACGCACCAAACCGGAGCGCCGCCGTAGCCACCGCCCTCATAAGAGACGGGCGGCTGGCCCTCAAGTGGCGCCTCAGAAGAACCTGGGGCAGGGCACGGCTGAGCGATCTCGGTGAAGGCGTCCATGTTAAGTTCTTTGAGATAAAAGCGGAGCAGTGATTGAAATGATTCTGTTTGGACCTAGATGAGAGTCAGGTAAGCTGTGAGGACGAACGGTAATAAAAGAGGACCACGGACGATGCTGTGCTTCTGAGAGCTTGCGGACACTGAGAAAACTGGTTAGGAAGCCTACCAAACCGTGCCGTCTTATATATACTGGCGGTCGCTGGGTAAGAGAAATTTACTCTCCCTTTGCTTGGCAAGGGAGGCAGCATGAGAACCAACACATCGCGAGCATTTGGAATGACGTTTCAAGGAGAACTACCTCTGAGTTGCTTCTTCGAAAAACATCTGACCAGTAGACATCCTATCGGAAATCAGCCACCATAAGGTTCGCTTGAGATAAATTCTGAAGTCGAAGTATCATTACGAGACCTCATTTAGGACGACCCTTGATAAAATGTAGCTTGAGAAGGGTTTGACGCTGTAATCCCTGCAGGGGAATTCACTTTTGTGGAAAGGAGTGTCGTTGAGTAAAGAAGAGCCAAGGTTTCTGTCACTGTGCCGTCAAGTACGCCAAGATGGGGTGCCTTTGGTCTCAGTCGCAACAAAATAGAAATGCATAGACATTTTACGCTGGTAGATGCAGCCACCAGTTTCGAATGTAGTGGCCTTTTTCTACGATCAAATCTGACCGCCCAGCGGAACCAAAGGACGTCGAGCCTGAGAGAACGGCGAGGATCAGTTTACCAGATCAGGAAAGAGGCGCTTCCCAATTAGAAGTCTTGACCCTACATCTTCGGCTATTTCTCGACCCGATCGAGGACTCATATCAGAGCCAGAGATAGCGAGAGCGATTCTATCTCAACTCCAAAATTAACGTCGATTCAAACAAGTCAGTAGAGAAATGATGCTCCAGTCAACGGTCTGTCAGAGATCGAAGAGATGTAGTCATAAGTAAATTTGTCCCTTGGGTCTGGAGAAAATCTCTTACATTTGATTCAGGAGATTCTACAGCTTTCAATTTAGGACCGATGCTTCAAAGAGAATCCTAGAGATAGCAGCCTCCTGAGTCCTGACCGCCGCCATTGAGGATTGTCGCTGTGGAGAATGCATGCTGAGTCGGCTTGACCATCTGTGCGCCCCATACAGTAACTCGAGTAATGGCCCTGCCAAGCCTCCACTGTCGGCTCTTGCGATGGGTCGTCGACTATCCAGCGCCTAAGGCTAGCGCTCAGGTCCCAGATCGCGAGGGGCGCAAGACAATAAGATCCCTACTGATTCCGACCCCACTTGACCTGCCAGGGCCGAAGGGGAAATGAAAGCAAAGGCTCCAGACTCCGAGAACCAAGAACCGCCGACAAGAATGGGCGCATACGGCGGCCTTTGACATCACCTAGGATCACTAGAGGGGTCCACGTTGGTCTGCTCTGTGGCAGAAGGGCTTTTGACTTCGAGGCGGGTTAAGACTTGAGAATGGACAAGATGGGTGGGAGAATTCCGTTGAACCTGAGCTGGAACTTTTCTGACTCACTGGCGAAGCCAGTCTTTAAAGATGGTAAGGGGATGCAGTGTGCAGAGCTGTCCATACAGTCTGCCATAATAATGGCTAGTGTAAGTAGAAGAATTGTGCATTGCCAGCCTGTCGCAACTCGCATGGAGGGCAAAAGTCGATGGACAATAAGACCAAATTGCGGCGACGGTCCGATAAATTTAAAGGGCCGATCCTCCCTCGGAGAAAACTCCGTCGTATCAATTTTGATCATCCTTTGACACTTTCAATTTGCGGAGACGCGCCTGATCTTCGAATACGAGGATAGCAGTAAGTAGGGCCTTACGCTTACCACCTCACTCGAAGAGGGCAGCTCAGAGTCTAATACGAAAATAGGGATTAATTCAAATTGTCAATATTGTGCCAATAGTCAGTCTTCGATAGTATGGACCAGCCATAAAAGTACGACGCCTGCACTGTCAACTACGCCGCAGTGCACTGCTAAACGACAAAATTTAAATTATTTAAATACGAGGACGCCGGGGTCGATGGAAGCTATCTGTACAGCCCAAAAATCAACTCAACACCTTGAATGCTTAGGAAAGTTCGAACAGCCAGGACTTACCGCCACAGGGACACACTTCAAGCAATGACGCACTGGGGATGATAAGTACCGCCTCCGCCGCTCTCTTGCGGGACGGGCATCTCGTCCTTGGGTGGTGCTTGGGAAGTGCTCGAGGCAGGGGATGTCTCAGGCTGGGTGGTCTTCACGTTGTTGAACGCGTCCATTTCTTTGGGATGGTTGGAGGGGGGTGAAAACGATTTGGTTAGAGCCTGAAGCATAGATGAGAGCAGGGTTAGCTGTGACCAAGCATAAGAGAAAAGAGAAATTACTGACGATGTCGTTCTTTGAGTGTCGAAAATTAGTGAACTGGGATGGAACGCTCGAACGACCACCCAGCTTTATACCCTCAACCAAAGAGAAATTCTGCGAACGTCGGACACGAGACTCAAACGTTCGAAGGGCGTTCAAAGGGCAGCCAGCACTCGGAACGGCGTTCCACGGGATCCTATCTCTGCATATTTGATCCAGCAAGAAAGGGACAATAAACCAACTTGGCGCCGTATGAGAACATAACTGGCCACTGGAGCCACCATCATGCGGGCTTGACAGTGCCATCGTCGAATTGGGTAAGAGGTTCTGAGCTCTCGCTTTGGACGACCCTTAATATGGTATGATAAAACGCAGACAAAGTGCGGCGTTGCCTTTTCTTGCATGCAAGGCGGTTTATTTGGGTGGAGAAAGGAGCGAGTGTGCTGCTTGTGTGCCGCTACGCGACGGCAGTCTCTGATGTCGCTAGATAAGGGCAAGGATTCGTACCTAGAATTTAAAGCAGTGGCAGCTCAGTAGTCGCAGCGGGGTCCCTGGACTTGCATATGTGGTCTGCCTATAGAGAGTGAGTGGATACTCCATTAATATTACGACAGAGGTACGAGAACGGAGACGGAATGAAGGAACACCAGGGTTGGAAAAAGGCAAAGCCAAGCTTAGTCCATGCTTGGGGGTTTGGACGAGAATTTGAGGCTGGGCCTGGTCTTTGGAGGAATTTTGATCTCGAAGGAGGAGATCGTGATCTGGAGTCCTGATGCAAGGCCAACTTGGGGAGTTGATCTTGAGACGCACCGCGGTCCTGGAATTTAATTGCTATGAGAAAATAAGGAAGGAAGGCAAGGAAGCATCACCTTACTACGGTGCTTCGGTAGTACCCGCTCGTTCTTTGGTCGATGAAAGAAAGAAAACTCGGGCGTCTGTAAAGAAAATAGAGAATTCAAGAAAATTGGTCTGAAGAATTAGATGCAACAAAAGTAGCCCATCGATGCTTTCCCGCAACCGAGCATCCTCAAAGATACGAAAGAATCCTACTGCTACACCTTGCGCAGTCATATAGAGAGATCAACACAAAGACGGGTATGTCGTCAACAGACTGCGTCCGAGTCGCTCGGAAGAGGTTGGCTATCCGGTCGACGAGGGAGGGCAGTCTGAATATGACCTGCACACTGTGTTTGACCTCTCGAAAGGACTTTGAGTGAGCGGTAGGATAAGTGAGCTTGGAGGGCGTGGACTGAACTGAACTTGGGAGGGCCTGGTGAGGGAAATATAGTAACTCGATGTGGCAAAGAAGAAAAAGAAAGAAGTACACCTCGGGATGTACGCGCCCCCCCAAAAAAGGATCACATGGATCCGACAACACACTGCAAGCATCGTTCAGAGAGGTCAAAGCCATGGTCCACGCGACAGACTGTGCCCGTTGAACGAAAAGCATGGGCGTGATGAAAAGATAGATGTATCCTTTCATGGGGCATCGCTCTGAGTAGGCGTTCCGGAGCCGTTTCTGACCTCTCGTATAGACGAGGGCTTTGCAATTGGTTGTGGGTGTTGAAGCAGAAGGACGATGAGAAGAGAAGAGAGGGAAAGGGAAGGGAAGGGGAAAGATCCGAAAATATCTGATCTGGTTCCGTCCAACAAAGACTCGCGACGATGGCGACTCTGATATCGATGCCACAGACTTGCAAGGAGAGGCGCAATCACAGGCTCTGTCAACTCTGCACAAAGGACAAAGAACTTGAAATCGTCTCGTCGATCTCGATCGAGATCTATCCAATCGCACACTGGCATCTCAGTGCGACGAGGACGGTCCTTGGTGCGAATTGTCCGGCTCATTGCTTGCCCCTCCTGGTCATGATTTTGGATGTGGATGGATCCATGAGCTGTTGAGCATCGCCGCATTGATATCGTTGCGTTCGAGTTCTGAATTTGATGGCCCATTGAGCAAGACACTGCGAAATTTTAAGAGAAGTTGCTATGACTCGGAAACATTCGTAGGTCAAGAAAATGATACACGCAATAGACGTACAACCGAGTCGACGATGAGGGTGAAGGATGCTCATGACTCGCTGCATCCTGGACCTAGGAGAGGTGCAATGGCGGGACCCAATCAACGCAGCTCCAGGATCATCTCGGCCTTTGACATCACTTGAGAGGGGCCCAAGATGGTCTGCTCTGCGACAGAAGGGCTTTCGACTCGCCGGATTAAGACTTGAGAATGGACGAGATGGGTGGGAGAATTCCGTTGAACCTGAGCTGGAATTCTGACTCATTGGCAAAGCCAGTCAGTCCATAAAGATGGTAAGGGGATGCTGCGTGTGAAGGTGTGCAGAGCTGTGCATACAGTCTGCCATAATGACGAGTGTAAGCAGAAGAAAATGTGCATTCTGAGTTGCAAGGCAGGCAAAAAGTCGATGGACCATACTTAAGGCCAAATTTCGGCGACGGTCCGATAAGGGCCGATTCTCCTGTCGGAGAAAACTCGGTCGTATGAATTTTGATCGTCCTTCGACCTTTCACGATCTTCAAATCCAAGGATACGCTTACCACCTCACTCGAAGATGGCAGCTCAAAATTTAATACTCGAAGTAGGGCATAATTCAAGTTGTCAATGACTAATAGTATGGACCAGCCATAAGAGTACGACGCCTGCACTATCAACTATGCCGCAGTGCACTGCTAAACGACAAAACTTAAAATATTTAATCAATGACGCGAATGCCGGGGTCGATACAAGAAGTCTGTACAGCACAAAAAATCGACTCAACACCGTGAATGCTCAGAAACGTTCAAACAGCCAATGCTTACCGCCACAGTGACTCCAGGGATCCGGACACATTTCAAGCAATGACGCACGAGGGATTATAAGTACCGCCTCCTCCAGGACCTCCAGTCTCTTGCGGGACGGGCATCTCGTCCTTGGGTGGTGCTTGGGAAGTGCCCGAGGCAGGGGATGTCTGGGTGGTCTTCACGTTGTTGAACGCGTCCATTTCTTTGAGGGGGTCGAAGGGCGGTGGAAACGATTTGGTTAGAGCCTGGATCATAGATGAGAGCGAGGTTAGCAGTCAGCAAGTATAAGAGCAAAAGGGATTCACTGACGATGTTGTTCTTTGAGTCTCAAACGTTAGTGAACTGGGGTGGAAAGCTCGAACGACCATCCAGCTTTATACGCTCGACCAGAGAGAGATTCTGCGAACGTCGGACACAAAACTCAAACGTTTGAAGGGCATCCGAAGGGCAGCAAGCCTTCCGAACGGCGTTTCACGGGATCCTATCTCTGCATATTTGATCCAGCCAGAAAGAGACAATAAATCAACTTGGCGCCGTATGAGAACATAACTTGCTCCTGGAGCCACCATCATGCGGGCTTGACACTGCGATTCTCGAATTTGGTAGAAGATTCTGAGCTCTCGCTTTGGACGACCGTTGATATGGTATGATAAAACGCATCCAGAGTACGGCTTTACCATTTCCTGCATGCAAGGCGGTTTATTTGAGTGGGGAAAGGAGCGAGAGTGCTGCTTGCGTGCCGCTACGCGACGGCAGTCTCTGATGTCGCTTGCTTCATAGGCCAAGATGAAAATTCGTACCTTGAAGCAGTGGCGCCTCAGTAGGAGTAGGGGAGCCCCCGCCCCTGGACTTGAATATCTGTGCCTGGAAGGGTAAAGCGGATTTTCCATTATTGTATTACAGAGGCACACGAATGGAGGCGGAGTGAAGGAAGGGACTTCATGATCAAACTTCGTGGAAATCAGAGGCCAAGCCAAGCTCGGTCTATGATGCATGACTAGGTAAGGACGAGGATTGGGTTCAGTCGGGTCTTGAAGAACTTCGTGGTCCTGGAGTTGCCTTGCTGTGAGGTAAAGGAAGGCAAGAGAGTATCACCTTCAAGTTACTACGGTGCTTCGATACCCGCTCGTTCTGTGACCGATGAGTTATCGTATTCTGTTACAAAACGCATCGGTGCCTCCCAAATTCTTGCACTGCCATATTGCACCAGTCCAGCCAAGCACTCCTAGACTTGCGAAAAAATCCTACTTACACCTTGCGCAATCAATTAGAGAGATCAACACGAGTACCAATGCACATAACAGACTGCGTCGTTCGACACAAAATGGTCAACAGGATATTCAGTCGACTGAGAGCACAGTCTAATGAGTATACAGTGCGCATCCTGTGTTGGGACCTCTCGAAAGGACTTTGTGAACGGTAGGATAGGTGTAGCTTGGAGGGTGTGGACTGGACTGGCTTGCCAGTGGAAATGATGGAGATGTAGCTCGATGTGGCAAGGAAGAAAAAGAAAGAAAAAGAAGAGAAAGTGTACTCTACACCTTGGAATTTCCGCGCCCGAAAAGGATCGCGCGGATCCGACAACACACTGCAAGCATCGTTCAGAGAGGTCAAAGCCATGGTCCATGCGACAGACTGTGCCCGTTGAACGAAAAGCATGGGCGTGATGAAAGATGAAAAGATAGATGTATCCTTTCATGGGGCATCGCAGTCTGAGTAGGTGTTCCGGAGCCGTTTCTGACCTCTCGTGTAGACGAGGGCTTTGCAATTGGTTGTGGATGTTGAAGCAGAAGGACGATGAGAAGAGAAGAGACGGAAAGGGAAGGGGAAAGATCCGAAAATATCTGATCTGGTTCCGTCCAACAAAGGCTCGCGATGGTGGCGACTCTGACATCGATGCCACAGACTTGCGAGGAGAGGCGCAATCACAGATCCTGTCAACTCTGCACACAAAGGACAAAGGACAGAAATCGTCTCGTCGATCGAGATCGAGATCTATCCAATCGCACACTGGCATCTCAGTGCGACGAGGACGGTCCTTGGTGCGAGTGTGCAGCTCATTGTTTGCCCCTCGGATCCTGGTCATGATTTTGGATGTGGATGGATCCATGAGCTGCTGAGCATCACCGTCATGAGCCTGAATTGACGTCGTCGCGTTCGAGTTCTGAATTTGATGGCCCATTGAGCAAGACACTGCGAAATTTTAAGAAAGGGAAGTTGCTATGACTCGGAAACATTCGTAGGTCAAGAAAATGATACACGCAATATATATATACGTACAACCGAGTCGACGATGAGGGTGAAGGATGCTCATGACTCGCTGCATCCTAGGAGAGGTGCAATGGCGGGACCCAATCAACGCAGCTCCAGGATCATCTCGGCCTTTGACGTCACTTGAAAGGGGTCCAAGTCCAAGATGGTCTGCTCTGCGACAGAAGGGCTTTCGACTCCGACTCGGGTTAAGACTTGAGAATGGACGAGATGGGTGGGGGAATTCCATTGGACCTGAGCTGGAATTCTGACTCATTGGCAAAGCCAGTCAGTCCATAAAGATGGTAAGGGGATGCTGCGTGTGAAGGCGTGCAGAGCTGTGCATACTCGAGTACAGTCTGCCATAATGACGAGTGTAAGCAGAAGAATTGTGCATTGTGCAGCAGGCAAAAGTCGACGGACAATGAGGCCAAACTTCGGCGACGGTCCGTCAAGCTTCAAGGGCCGTCGATTCTCCTATCGGAGAAAACTTGGCCGTATCAATTTCGATCGTCCTTTGACCTTTCACGATTTTCAAATCCAAGGATAGTAGTACATAGGACCTTACGCTAAGCACCCTCACTCGAAGATGGCAGCTCAAAATTTAATACTCGAAGTAGGGATCGATTCAAATTGTCAACGTCAGTCTTCGAATATGGACCAGCCATAAAAGTACGACGCCTGCACTGTCAACTACGCCGCAGTGCACTGCTGAACGAAAAACATAAATTATTTAATCAATGTCGAGGAAGTCGAGGTCGATACAAGCTACGTATCTGTACGCCCCAAAAATCAACTCAACACCGTGAATGCTCAGAAACGTCCAAACAGCCAAGGCTTACCGCCACACTGACTCCAGGGATCCGGACACATTTCAAGCAATGACGCACGAGGGATGAACACCGGTACCGCCTCCTCCACCCTCTTGCGGGACGGGCATCTCGTCCTTGGGTGGTACTTGGGAGGTGCCCGAGGCAGGGGACGTCTGGGTGGTCTTCACGTTGTTGTTGTTGAACGCGTCCATTTCTTTGAGGGGGTCGAGGGGCGGTGGAAACGATTTGGTTAGAGCCTGGATCATAGATGAGAGCGGGGGTAGCAGTCAGCAAGTATAAGAGAAACGAGAAATTACAAATTACTGACGATGTTGTTCTTTGAGTGTCGAAAGTGAGTGAACTGGGACTGGGATGGAAAGCTCGAACGACCATCTATCCAGCTTTATACGCTCGACCAGAGACAAATTCGGCGGCGAACGTCGGACACGAGACTCGAGACTCGAGACGCAAACGTTCCAGGAGCGAAAAGCATTCGGAACGGCGTTTCGCGGGATCCTATCTCTGCATTTTTGAATCAGCAAGAAAGGGACGATAAAGCCATCGTCATATTGGGTCAAGGATTCTGAGCTCTCGCTCTGGACGACCCTCGATATGGCATGCTAAAACGCATCCAAAGTACGGCTGCACCATTTCCTGCAAGTAAAGCGGTTTATTTGGGCGAAGAAAGGAGCGAGCCTGCTACATACTTGTGTGCGGCTACGCGACGGCAGTCTCTGATATATCATATCGCTAGCATCGTGAGTGGATAAGGGCAAGGACTCGTACCTGGATTCAGAAGCAGAGGCGCCTCAGTGGAGCAGTCGTACTATAGCGGAGCCCCCGCCCCTGGACTTGCATAGCATATGCGGTGGGCCTTTGACCGGTGACCGTTCGTCGATGAGGCCAGGCCCAGAATGGAGGGACAGATAGGATCGTGCAACGGCCAAGCCAAGTCTATGTAGTCCATGACTGGGACTGGGTGTTTGTACGAGGATTGGAGGGTCCGGTGAAGTCTGCTTTTCGGAGGAATGTTGATTTCAAACAATGGGGTCGGGAGCTGAAGTCCAAGTTCTGACTCGGACGCAAAGCCCACTGGAAAGCATCCTGCTTCTACATCTCGTCCTATCGTTCAGACTCGGAGAGATCAACACGAGGACCGGTATGGCATTAACAGACCCCGTCGTTCGTTCGTTCGACAGAAAATGGCTATCCGGATACTGTATTCGGTCGACTGAGAGCGCAGGCTGATGACTCGGAGTATACACTGCGCATGCACATCCCGTGTTGGGACCTCTCGAGAGGACTTTGGGTGAGCGGTAGGATGGGTGTAGCTTTGAGGGTGTGGAATTGGATAGAGTGAATTGACAGCGGGTGTGAGAGAGAGAGAGATGGCTGGACACGAATTTAGGAGAGGTGCAATGGCGGGACCCAATCAACGCAGCTCCAGGAATCATCTCGTCGACTGAGATAGATCGTACATCGTGCTGAGTACATCTCAGTGCGACGAGGACGATTCTTGGTGGATGTTGTGCGGCTCATTGTTCACCTCTCCTGGTTTGGGTGAGAGCCCATCGCCGTCATCTTATCGAGCTTATTGTCGTCGGGGTATCGAGTAAGAAAAGGAGTTGGAGAGCTCAGCCGCTGTTTCTTATCCTCGATAGCATCGAGTACAGGTATTCAGCGTCAAAGACTCGAGGCACTCAGGTGTGATGTACTGTGATCGTGATTCTCGATAGAATTCAGAGAGAAAGAAAAAGCATGATTAATTGCTGATACGCACAATCTGGATATCACGGAAGACTTCTGAATCTTCGGATCGTCATCGACAGCGTCAGAAGTTAAGCGCTAAGCATCCGAAGTCGCAGAGAGGATGAAAATCAACGTCAAAAGCGACAGTGGTTCTAGCAAAGAAGAGCTTGGCAAGAACCACCCATTACCACACCCAGTCAGCCTGGTGCCACCAGTCCACACTCAACCCAAAAGAGGCAACGCCCCAGCGACTAGTCCCCGGGGTCCACCTCGTGTCGCTGTGTGGTTGACGGGCACTGCCAGAAATTCCCACAGCGCCATCATCGTCTCCCTCACCACCCGAGGCTCCCAGCTAGCTGCGACTTTCCAGCTATCCACCCACTCTCCCCTCTTCTTCCCCGTCCTACTCCTCTTCGAAGGGCGCGAAGTGTTCCTGCTACTCTCGTTTTTAGACTTTCTTTCTCTCCTTCTCTTTGTTTGCCTTTGGGTTGGGAGCTGCTTTTGGGGCATAATAATTTGCTAGCCGAGGACAAGGAGGCTTTTCGGTCAGGGTAGTTGAACAGTGCAGAATCGTAAAGTCAAGCCACGCCATCGACGACGACGTCTTGCTCACTGTATGCTGCCTTTCTCTTCCTCCTTCTTCTGGTCGTCGTGGATGCTGACGAGCACATTTAACAGAGCACAAGCACCGTTTCCGTCGGCTCCACCTCATCTTCTTTGAATCTGATCACCGTCATCATCATCCTCTAGGCCACGACTTTCACGTTCACCCAGCACCCAGCTTTGAACGAACGTACCGCTATCAGGGGCCGCAAATCCTCCGCATCCGAAGTCAGCCCAGGCTAAGCTGCTGATTTCCAGCTAACACGGTCGGTCGACTACGCAATCCAAGCCCTTTCTTGCTCTTGCTTCCTTTCCCTCCGCCACCCACCGTCCAATTTCACATTCCCATCCCCATCGCCATCCGCATCTCGCATACCACCCCTCACCGCATACCCTCTCCTACGTAATACCACAACAACCACCCACGCAAGCAAGCCAGTAAAAGCCCGCCAACCAGCAAGCAAGCCACTAAGAAACCCTCCAGCAATAGCAATAGCAATACCATAATCGACCAAGAACAAGAACCATGGGATTCCAATTCGGGTCCTTCAACAGCATCTGCGAGACCGCCGCGCTCGTCATCTGCCCGCTCGTCGGGAGCTCGCAGGGCGTCGAGCCGACGTGCTACAGCCGGAATGTGGATATCGGGGGGACGCTTATTTTTCAGCCTTGTACGTCTTCCTCCCTCTCCCTCCCTCTCTGCCCTTCACCCGTCACCCGGTGCTGACACTTACATCCGCCTTTTCTTTTGCATTCGTTCTTGCGACGCCCAGCGACATGTTTCGTGCACATCGTCGCCATCATCATGACCGCCATCATGATCCTGCACATCCGGAGCAAGTACACGGCCGTGGGCAGGAAGGAGATCCTCATCTTCTTCTGGATGTACATGGCCATCGAGCTCCTCGCCATGTTCCTCGACTCGGGCATCATCCCCACCGCGAATAAGGCTTATCCTGTGCGTCTTTCTCCGTTCTCTGTTCTCTGTTCTCTGTTCTCTCGGCATTGGTGTTGC
>NHYE01001096.1:760-14614 GCA_002938385.1 Gymnopilus dilepis
TAGTCTCTCCTAGACAGCCCTCGATACAATGTGGTGGACACTTGGACAGGCCACGATTGTAATGAGGTCTGTTGTTTACCACGCCCCTCGAACCGTGCTCCAAAATCTTTACGTAATTTGCTGAGTTTCAAACACCGGTCCGGGTACGACGCGTCATATCAACGCGTCCACGACGTGCTCTTGGACGTGTTCCTCAATGGCATCCATCCATTATACCCCATAAATCATCTTATTTTGTTTCTTGAATACCTCATGCTGGATATGAACCCTCGAAAATGTCTGCAAAACCTCGATGGCAGGACCCTGACGGCCTGACGACGATCAACACCATCGTGAAGAAGTTGGTACCGTCGTGGACAAATGGCCTCCATCCTGTCCAGCTTGAACTTGTTTCTGCTATCCTTGATGGAGAGGATGTTCTCTGCTGCACGGCAACTGGCAATGGGAAGTCGGCAGCTTTCGCAATTCCGCCAATCGTCCTCTTGGAGTACAACAGGTCACCGGGGATATACACAGCAGGTCTTCCGACTCGCACAAAGCCTATTGGAGTGGTTATTACGCCAACGAAAGGGCTAGCAGATAATATTGTGCGATTTGATATATTCTCTGACGCTCGAGACTCACATTGCTTCCTTACAGGTTCACGGACTCTCGGAGATGAACGTCTCAGGACTCTCGTACTGCAAAGAGACTCTGACTGAAGCACGGAAGACAGGGGTCCGGTTAGCAGGTGATATCAAGGAGTGTACTAAATGGCAGGTTGTTTGTGTCGATCCGGAGCACCTACAAGAGAAGGAGTGGCGAGAGATTACGAGGAGCCCGGTATTCCGTTCCAACATCCTGTTTGCGTGCATTGACGAGGCACATCTAATCAATGAATGGGGACTTGACTTTCGCCGGGCCTTTGGTGCTATTGGTGCTTTTCTGCGTGGGTGTCTCCCTCCCTCCGTGTCTATCATTGGTCTCTCAGCTACTCTGGAGCCTGGCGAGCCAACTGTGTCTGTCTGTCGGAGTCTTGGCTTCTTTGAGGGTCGCTTCAAACTCATCCGACAATCTAACGAAAGGCCCAACACTCAATTCGGCATTGAGTTTCTTTCTCAGGGTCTCAATGGCGACAAATTCCCTTTTCTGCTCCCTTATCTGGCCAGTGGCCGTAAAGCAATCATACACTGTCGGACTATCGATCAGGTCTCAAGGGTCTATGCTTACTTTTGGCGTCTTCAACCGGAAGGGTCTGACAAACTTCGCCGCGTTCGCGTGTACCACAGCATATGTCCTCCGGATTACAACAAAGAGACTATTCGACTGCTTGACGACGACCCGCATCTGCAAATTGTTATATCAACTGTCGCTTTCTCTAATGGACTTAATGCACGATCGCTTCTGGACAGTCTTTCTCTTGGCTTTGGCTCGACGTTCAATGAATCCTGGCAAGAAAAGGGACGGGTAGGTAGAGATCCGAAGACCGTAGGACGGGGTGTTATATTTGCGCACCGACGAGTCATCAAAGAAGCCCACGCGTACCTGTCTGGTGAGTCACACTTGGAAGATTCATAAATAACTTTCTTTACCTGACTTCCCGATTCAGTGCTTGCTTCGGTTGCTGCTCCTCCGTCGCACAACAACAAGAAAGGATCAAAGAAGAAAGCTAAATCAAAAAATTCTTCTGTGCTCGATAAATCCAAGGCACTCGTCATTACTGAGAAGGTCTGCCACATCGCTTGCGTGAATCGTTGCTATGGTAATCCGTCTCTGGATCCTGCACGTCCTGAGCTTTCTACTTTGGACTGTATTGCTGCTGGTCGACGCTTGCCTTGCAACCTCTGCCTAGATCGAGTGGGAGGAAACCTACAGGAATTCTTGCCTTCCCCATTACCTCCTGGCTTTCTGCCATTACCTGTCTTAACAGCGCCTCAGACGGGTTCCAAACCATCTCGAGCTAAGAAGGACAGACTGACGAAAAAAGAGCGTGAAATCGCCGAAAAGCCGCTGCATGATTTCGGCGAGTATGTTCGGCGGAAGGAACTGTACACGGATAGCAACAAGTATCGTCCTCGTTCATCTTATTTTCCAACTCATATTTTAGCTTCCATTCTCGACGCACTTCTTGTTATTCACTTTCCTGCTGATTTGGAACACATTCTCAATAACTCATGGCCATATTATTTGCAACACGGCAGCAAACTTTACGACGTCGTCATCGAAATTCAGGCATCAATCAATCTCCAACGCAGCATCGCAAAGGAAGTCTCTCTTGCAAAACGAAAAGGAAAGAAACAGCAGTCGGACAGGGCAATCAATGAGTCTGACAATGAGGGTGAGAGCCATGATCTGGAACCTGAAGCCGGACCGTCTTCTCAAGTACTCGATAATGACAACACCTCCAACCGCAAGCGCCAGGCCATGGAGCCAATAACGCGGAATGCAAAACGGCCTCGAGGCCCCCGATCAGCTCAGCCTAGCGTTGCTGAAGTGGCTGAGAGTTACGGACCACGTTACAAGACACGGAAGAGTGTTCGTTCCCTCCAGGAATTGTCATCGGAGGTTGTTGACATGCATGGGAGTTTGAGGAGCTCGTCGAGGAGAACAAGGAATTCATGAGAACTTGTCGCTATAAAGTACTTTGTATTCTAGTCTGCATTAAAAAATTCATCGGCTTCTCCGTCATTCTCCTCATCTGAGGGCTGATCATCTGTTCCATATTCTTCCCCTTCATCTTCGTCACTTGAACCTGCAGCATCTTCTCTCCACTCGTCCTCTCGCCAACTGTCATGCATCAAACGGCCATCTGCTAGGTACGTATGATATTCAGATCCGCTGACAAGTTGGGTGTTGCTATGATCCGGATCGAATTCATCCAAAGTATCGTCTTCGGGGGTAGTTTGAGAGCCAGAACCTGAAGCAGAATTCGAGGCAGAGTTTAACCCTGAATCAGAGGACTCCGATGGCGAGCTTTCTCCGGAATCAGACCCAGTTTCTGCGTCAGTAATGTTTGCCCGTTTCATAGCTTGAATATCGGTGACAACGTCCGCGTACATCAAGGATTTCTTGATAAATTCAGCAAGCTTCCCACCTGCTAACCGTTCATAGCCTTGGTTGAATTGATTTATTGCTGCATGTCCAAATGTTCTTCCGGGGCAAAAGAGATGCAAATTGTCTTCCTTGTACTGTGATAATAGCACGCGGAGTTCGTCAGAAAGGTGAGGTGATGTATGAGCTTTTCCTCGTGCGTTCATGTCAAACGCCTTTTCAATTTCTTCTTTGAGCCGCAGAAAATGATCGACATTCGGTGAGATCGTACAGCGGTAAAAGCTGTCATCAAAATCACCACCCCTCTTTCTTACCATGTCCTCCAGCCATCGATTGTAGTGCTCTTGCAGGAGATCACCTTCAATCCACTTCCCCAGCTCACCGGATACATTGACAAGCCAGTTATTTAGGATCGCGTCATGCAGGTCCTTTGATGCCTCATACCGAAGAAGGCAATAAACCTCGAGAAGGTAGCTTGTATAATTCTGATGAGACGAGCCAGCAAAAGCAAATATCCAGATCTGACGAGTCGATTAGCTTTACTAACATGTATTCCACATGTAAAAAATAGGCCCACCTTCATAATTTCGAATACACGTCCTATGTCTCCTTCAGGAACTGCATAAGCGAGCTCGATCCACCAGCCAAAATCCTGAAGAAATAGAATGCTGTTTGCAAGAACGCGATCACCATCAAACCCTGCAGACTCTTGGTGAGTCTGAGGAACCTCTTCCGTGGGCGCCTGACTGCCCCCAGACTCTACCGAGGACGCCAGCAATGCCGGTTTTGATGGGACCTTCATTGAGGATGGTGCGTTAGTCCATTCCTCATGAGATAGCGCTTGTTCGTGTGCAGCTTGAGACGCATATCGATCCACAAGAACTTCCGCATTCTGAAGCAGTGTCTCGAAGGAAGGAAGTGCGCCGTGGCTTGCTAAATCCTTAAAATAGGTGACTAAATTTGACTCGACGTCAAGAAGTACTCTAGACAAGGCACAACGTCAGATATCATTATGCAGATGATCAAGAAATACATCATACCTCCAACAGTCCAAGACTCGTGCCTCCCAGATCAAAGTCATGCTCCGTACAGTGGGATAGAAGTCACAACTGTTGAGGTTACTAGGTATTTTGAAGCCGACAGCATTCGAGTTTTGAGAAAGGGATGAGGGGTCTTTTGACGTTGAAGGCCCGTAGTGGTTTGACGCCATAGAGTTAATCATTGTCGCTTTTGTATGCCAGATCTCGGGAGTAGCAATGCGATTTCGGAAAGAAGTGTGATTATCTGGGATAGAACACAGATGCTTCTGCAGCCGAAGAGTCGTTGCATATGACGCCCCATCACCACGAACCCATGAGAGGAGACTTTCGGCGGCTTCTGGCCCGACGCCCATCTGCGCATCGAAATCCAAAATTGCATTTTTCATACCTTGAGTCTCGGTCTCTCGTTCAGCGTTGGTGCCAAGTGGCTGTACAATGGTTTTCCGCCCTTCACGCATTCGATGTTTTGCAATCGATTCGCCTCGGAACCTGTCCGAGATCTGCTTTGACAAAGGTTTGAGTTCCGGAACATAATCCACAAGCACGCGAAGAAAATGAAGTGACTGGACCGCCCGTGCGTGCGTCCAATCTATATCCGTCCAAAGAGACTCGACCGTCATCGTCCGTCGCTTTTTCTGTGCAACTCTGTCAAGGTGGCTCTGCAAGTCAAATGCGCCGGGATTGCAGTCCTCCAGGCGGATTGCCGTCCCAGCTGTACCAACTTTGAGAACACTCTGACGTGCAATTCCGCCTTCATATGCCGGGCAATATTCCTGGACGTTGTCAAGAACCAAACACCACGCTGTCTCGCCTCTTTTCGTCGCCTCCTCAACAGAGGTTCTCAGAAGCGCGAGGCTGGAGCCAGTCATGGAATCCAGGGCTTTACGAACAGTCGTGTCACTGACTGTATGTCCGAATCGGCTATACACGCGCTTCACGTCGACGTGTGACTTAACGGCGAAGTGCCATATGCCAAGCGCCATTGCCAGGTCTCCGTTTGCATATCGATTTCTTGAGAAAATGAAGGAGCTTATTGCTCCGACCTGGATCTATACCAAAGTTCATATATTTAAAGTTGAAATATCACATTGAATTTACATACAATAGGATGTGGCCTTCGCCTCTTGACAATAAAGACACCATCTTTCCGATTCCCAGCCATAGATTCCGTGAGATGCCAAGAGACTGGCGCACGTTCCTTGTATTTTTCACATAGCCGAGGTATGCTGAAGTTTGAAAGAGCCTCCCAAGTAACGAGGTTGGTTGTCCCTTCTGCACGCCGACCATTGGCCGATGAACGCAAGTGTGATTCGGCATCCTTAGCGGTAAGCTTTTTGATTTCCCGGTGTATATGATTGGCGACAAGATTTGTTGCCCAAGTGAACAAGGAAGGACGTGCGTGAGAGATGTCGGTATGAGAAACAGATGACGAGAACGGCGCATGACGTTCATGGTAGTGTGTCGAGTTCGGAGACGGAGCACTGTGCTTGTGCGAGTAGATGAGATCGATGATCTCTGCCATCTTAACATTGGTTTTCCCTTGAAGAAAGCGAGCGACGGCCAGACTATGGCCCAATCCACGTGGGTCCTCACCAGCACCTCGAACATGATTATAGAACAAAATTTGCAGGAACTCGCCAATAGTCTCAAAGCCAGAATCCTTTAGAACGCCCTCCATCCGTTTGAACTTCTCCTTGAGCTTTTGAGCGTCTGTCCGTGGGGTTTGGATCAAGCGAGGTTGGGTTCCAGATCCAGTGAGATTCCGGAGCAGTTCTAGAGGTGATCCGAGAGGTGACAGAGAGCTAGAGGGCGTCGCATACACGCTTTCACTGGGAGAAGTCGAAGCAAGAGAATTTGTGGCAGAATCTGGGGAAATTGGCGAGGTCTGTGTCAGGAAAGGGACAACGTAAGTCGGGATTTCGGGAACGGCAATCGGTGGTCTTTTCTTGTAGGATCGAACGGTGCTGACGCGATTTTCCATTGAAGTCAATGTATTAATGATACAGGTAAAAAATTTCAGCTGAAAGGACGAGGAGGAAGGGAATAAACGCGTCCAGAGTAAAAGAGAGGAAGAGAAATATTGACGCGACGCGTATTGAAACTCAGCAAATTACGTAAACATTTTGGAGCACGGTTCGAGGGGCGCGGTAAACACTAGACTAGGCTGTCAGAGCGCCATTCCATTTATTGACATTCTGAACCCTGTCAGATTTGGATTAGTCATGGAGAATAGATAGAATTAGGCTGCACTCACAACTCAAGATCCTCCAAAATGCTTCCAAGGTTGCAAACCGTCAATAGAGACCAGATAACACTGAGATCAGAAAGGGAATCATGGACAAATCGCACTTTCTTCAATTTAGATGCTATCTGATTTTGAGGAGAAGATGTTGAGTGTTGAACCCAGAATATTTTCCAGAGTAGTCCATCGACATTTCCGAGACAAAGGTACTCTAGCTTTGGGAAAGTTTGCAATGCAGTGGAAGTGCCGTTTGCATAGTTGTTAGGGACCGTGCAATAACTCAGGATGAGCTTCTGCAGCGCTTTTGGCCAATTAGCGACAAACTCTTCTTGTAGCTCGACGGCGGATAAGTGGAGAATGGTGAGATTCGGTGCATAAAACTGCTGAATTGCATCGCGAAATAAGGGATCTAGGGAATAGAACATAAAGCGTCGGTGGTAAGGATAGTAGGAGGGACCTTCGTTCTTGATCGACATCCTCTCCGGCTCTGCTTTATGCTCCTGAAGAAGCTTCAAGACTGGCTCGATAGAGGCCAACCGAAACCACGAGGCCGACTGTTGCAGGTTTTCACGATTGAATATGATGGAGATCGACCGCACGTATCTAACTAGAGATGGCGTCGATGACAGCACGGAGTGCAGACAGGCAATACGTTCGGAATGCTCCAATTCAAGCCGAATATCGGATATCAGCAGACGCTGCGCGTGCGCACTGAACGATTTGTTGACCAGAATGCAGGCGAGAAGGGCTTTCCGCGTCTTTTTGCTTCTGGGTAGAGGCCGAAACTCGTCCAGGACCCGTTCCACGAGCTCCTGAGGAAGATCTTGAAATGGCATGGGCTATGCGGTTGGTCGAGATAGATGAAGAAGACTGCCTCTATGCGGAGAACACGCTCTGTATAAATAGTGGAAGTTGCTCCGAGTCGATGTGCGTCACGCTGACCAAGGCGATAACTTGACGACAGCAGATAGGCCCTATGTTGCTACTGAAGTGCGCTGAAACTATATGGTTGGGTGTAATTGGGCAATTCGAGGTCCAAATGTCAAGAATGTAAGCTCTCCTGGCGCAAAAAAGGGCCTTTGTTGAAAGATCGAGAGTGAGAGTGGACGAAGTCGGCGGATGCGCGGGCGAAGCACAGCACTAATTTTAGATTTCTCCCAAGATTAGATTAGATACCCACCGGCCCGGGACTGATCTATACAATCGATCAAAATTTTTCTGCAACCAGGCTTGGACTCTGACTCTGACTCCGACGATGGCACCCCTCTCTCATCCCGCAATTCAAGGTAAGTGTATCTGTTGTCCAGAGCGTAGCTTGAGTTGCTAACGGATGTCTTTGATTGCTATCTAGATGGTTGGTTTCGTGAGATCTCTTCACAATGGCCCGGACAGGCTATGACCCTGAAGGTCAACAAAATCTTGCACGTCGAGAAATCTCTGTACCAAGATGTCTTGGTCTTCGAGTCTGAGACGTATGGAAACGTTCTTGTTCTCGATGGTGTCATCCAGTGTACCGAGCGCGACGAATTTTCGTGCGTATTCACTGCAAAATATCCAGGTTGATTGAAATGACTCATTCCTTTCCCCGTGCGAATAGGTACCAAGAGATGATCGCCCATCTTCCCCTTGCAAGCCACCCCAACCCGAAGAAGGTTCTTGTGATTGGAGGAGGAGATGGTGGTGTCGTTCGCGAAGTCTTGAAGCATGACACTGTCGAGCAGGTCGTGCTTTGCGACATTGACGAGGTAAGAACGCTTCTGCTATATATATAGGTCATTGCTCAATATCCTTCGCCCTTTATTTGATTTTTAGGCCGTCATCCGCGTCTCCAAGGTCTACCTCCCTCACATGTCGGCACTGCTCGCTGACCCTAGGGTCACCGTCTACGTCGGCGATGGGTTCAAGTTCCTTGCCGACAATGAGGGGCAATACGACGTGATCATCACCGACTCCTCAGACCCGGTCGGGCCTGCCGAGTCTCTCTTCCAAAAGCCCTACTTCCAACTCCTTCACGACGCCCTCACCCCCGGCGGCCACATCTCTACCCAGGGCGAGTGTCTCTGGCTCCACCTCGAACTCATACACTCCCTGCGCAAGATGACTTCGGAAATCTTCGCGGTCTCTGAGTACGCCTATACCACGATCCCGACTTACCCGTCTGGCCAGATCGGGTTCATCGTCTGCGCCAAGGCTCCTGGTAGGGATTTGAAGACACCAGTAAGGGAGGTCAAGAACACGAGGTACTACAACAAGACGTTGCATACCTCTGCGTTCAACCTTCCTGAATTTGCGCGGGTGATGCTGGAGGAGGCGAAGGACATCAGGCCCAAGTTTGGTAGGGAACTCGCCAAGGTCACCCAGAACAAATCCGAGAAGAAGGTCCTCCTCCTTGGGAGCGGGTTTGTTGCGAGGCCTTGTGCGGAGTACATCGTCAGGGATCCCTCGAACAAGCTTACTATCGGTAAGGTCTCCTTGGTTTCTCTCGGTACCTGCATTCTGGTTAACTTGAACTTCTATCAGCCTGCCGCACCCTCAAGTCAGCCGAAGCCCTCGCCTCCGACCTCCCCAACACGACCGCCGTCTCTCTGGACGTCAACAATACTGCCGCTCTTGAGCAGGCTGTGGCCGCCCACGACCTCGTCATCTCCCTCATTCCCTACACCTACCACGCCGCCGTCATTGAGGCCGCCATCAAGGGCAAGACGCACGTTGTCACCACGAGCTACGTCTCCCCTGCTATGCGCGCGCTGGATGAGAAGGCGCGTCAGGCGGGGATTGTGGTTCTGAATGAGATCGGCCTTGATCCTGGTATTGACCACCTTTACGCTGTCAAGACGATTGAGGAGGTACATGAGAAGGGCGGAAAGGTTTGTTGTCATCACCATCCTTGGCTTCGGCGATGATGCTGACAATGGAGCTTTATTACTGTAGATCAAGCAGTTCTTTTCCTACTGCTGCGGCCTCCCCGCCCCTCAAAACTGCGACAACCCTCTCGGATACAAGTTCTCCTGGTCTTCGCGCGGTGTCCTCCTTGCTCTGCTGAACCAAGCCTCCTTCTACGAAAACAACCAAAAAGTCACCATCTCTGGCAACGATTTGATGGCGCACGCCAAGCCCTACTATATCACCCCCGCCTTCGCCTTCGTCGCATACCCCAACCGCGACTCCACGCCCTTCAGGGAATTCTACAACATCCCTGAGGCGGAGACGGTCATCAGGGGTACGATGAGGTACCAGGGTTTCCCTGAGTTCGTCAAGGCCTTGGTTCAGCTCGGGTGGTTGGATGCAACTGAAAAGGATTGGATTGAGAGTGGACTCACTTGGGCCCAGGCGACGCAGAAGGCTACTGGAGCTGCCAGCGCAGATGAGAGGTGAGTTCCCCCCTCTATTTTCATATGCCCTTTGTCTGACCGACTCTTCTTCGTAGCACCCTCGTCCAGCGCATCAAGGAGATCTGCAAGTTCCCCTCCGAGGCCGAAGCCAACCGCATTATCTCCGGCTTGAAGTGGATTGGCGTCCTCTCCTCCAAGCCTCTCGTCCCCCGTGCCCGCAACCTCCTCGACACCCTCTGCGCCCAACTCGAGACCCTCATGGCCTACGCCCCCGGCGAGCGCGACCTCGTCATGCTCCAGCACAAGTTCGTCATCGAGTGGGCAGATGGTTCATCCGAGACCCGCACCTCGACTCTGGAGGCGTACGGTGCCCCGACTGGCTATGGTCATTCGGCCATGGCGTTGACCGTGGGCTTGCCTTGTGGTATTGCCACGCAGCTCGTGTTGGACGGTGTCATTTCCGATGTGGGTGTCCAGGCTCCTTATTCCAAGAAGATCTGCGATCCTATTCGGGAGGTCCTTGAGAAAGAGGGGTTGGGTCTTGTCGAGAAGGTGTTGTAGATGAAACAAGCGACGATTCTCTGTGAGGTGGGGCTGCTGCACATATAGAAGCATGAAGCAAAACTGGGTAAAAGATTTAATCCTGGAAATAAAAATAAAAGTGTACTTTTTGACGAAATTAGAAAGTTGTTCTGCTTGGAGTTACGAAAAATTTTCTTTTTCTCAGGTTTCCAAGCCTCCTTCTCTTACGTTCGCCATTGTCCAATCCGCTTCCAACCTCTTGTAAAGACCCTTGTGCTTGACAGTGGACGCAGATACACGTGCAGCCATTATGAGCCTGCGAGCGTGTGATTCCCAGGACCCACAATGGCAGTTTTAAACCGCAACCAGACGCGTCTTTCCTTCCCGACCACGACCTCCTCCCCTTCAGCTATCCTCGTCGCGATTCAGAGCCGCTGAGGTGCGTATCTCCTGCGTCGAGTACGCCGTGATTTCGGGCTGAATGACATAATTGCAGCGGCTCCTATAAATATCCTTGCAAGGTCTAACAGGGAGCTGGTGCGGCGACGACGGGTTTGAACTCGAACGATATCCTCCATTATGACGACCTTGACCACTCTCGCACCAGAGCTTGTAGACTGCATAGGCCAGTTCGTGAGTTTGACCTATCTTTCTTGTCCACTACGTCCACAACTTGATGGCTAATTCCCGTTTCTGTCGGTCAACAGTGCGAACTGCAAGAGCTGCAGAACCTACGACTAACATGCAGGTCCATCGCCGAGCAGCTCGAGGCCAACGTCTTCCGCAATATGTCCTTTGATGTTCACAGGAACAACATCGAGGGGCCCGTCTCCAGAATCCGGTTTCTCGCTCGGAACCCAGACTGTGCAGTCTCGCGTGCTGTGCATCACTTAAACTTGGGTTCCCTGTCGCCCAAGCATGATACGACCCATGGGGAGACGTTTGGAACGTTCTACGACTCGCTTGTTCCCTACCCGATTCCCCCGTTCTCTCCGAGGATCTTGATGGCTGAGGAGGATATCAAGATGTATCTATCTGATGCGTTGTCTTGTCTGAAGAATGTTCAGACCGTCAGGTATGCTATGTCGTAGTCGCTCTGGTTTCCACAAAGCTGACCGATGTTTCGATGCTGCTAGCTGGCAAACGTCCCCTGCAGATGAAGAATGGGCCCAGACTGTGGTTCTCGATGCCCTCCGTTCTTACCAGCACCTCAGACGACTTGACATATCGCTGGCACACGCCAGGATTTCAATCCCCTTGCACCTTTTCACTACCTTGCGAGAAATCTCTCTAGACGAGCACGCTGAAAGTGCAGATGACACCTTCAATGCTGAGACCATCCTAAACCTCGCCCGAATGCTATCCCTCTCCCCACCAGGCCAACTTACCCATCTGTCCGTGAACCGAGAATGGCAGGGTACACGGACGACCAAGGCCCTGAGCCTCCGCGATCTCTTCCAATTCTACCCTCCTCTGCCTGACGCGCCTCCTTTGCGCTTGAAGCACCTCGATTTGCAGAACTGTTTTGTCCGCCTTGACGACAGCCTCCTACCCCACTTCCGCCATCTCACGTCGCTCCACCTTTACCACATCCTCGAACCATGTCGTGAACCTATCGTCAGAGGGTACAGGGGCATGTTCAGCAAGCTCAGCGCCATCAACGACGAGGTGATGCGTGCCCAGATCGCTGTTGGTGCCAGGCTAGACGAGTTCTGGGATACACTGTCCCGCGAGGAACTTTTTCTGGAGGAAATTAGGCTGAACAACGTCGTGCCTGGGTTCCTTCGGTACCTCATGCGATATTCTGGTTTGAAGAGGCTCTCCGTCTCCACGAACCTCTTCCTGACAGGTGTCGAGTCAGATGTGGTGGCCAGGCAGTTCTTCAGCGTGCCTTTGGCGACGCACAAAGACAGTTTGGAAGAGTTGGTCATCAACGCGACCTATGAGGGCTTGTGGTGCTTTGGCGAGCATAACGTGGAGAATTTTGCCCACCTGGAGAAGCTCCGGATCCTGTCAGTCGCGATCTCGTCCGCTGACCTTCCTTTGACTGTGTCGAGAGACGTTCCAGGATCCAAGAAAGATGTCATCGTAAGTCTTCTCGTACTACACATATCTCGAGGTCAAACTAACTAATGTTCTCCTGTATCTCAGAAACTCCTCCTAGACACCTGTGCCCTCCGCCTACCCACCGTCAGACGGCTCATTCTCCGACCCGCGATTCTTGAATCTTACCGCGGCTCCAAAATTGGGCAGCGGAGCTACGCCCACCTTAACCTTGTGCAGAGCAGGATCGTCACCCGGCTTGATGGATATCGCGCCCCGAGGAGGTGCAAGGGCTTGCCGGTGGTGGTGGTCTGGAACCAGGAGTTCTCGCCCGTGTGTACCGCTGACGATGAGGTTTTGGGCGGGAGTGAGTGTCAGGCTGGGGTTTGGCGGTATCCTGTTGGACCTGAGGATAGGATGTGGATTACTAGTAACTGATACCTTGAGTAGGAGGGTTCGTACTATCGGACATGACTAGACAAACACCGCAATTACTACAATACATGTTCTATCACATCTCCTGGCTCCGAATTCAGATACTTTTACAAGCTCAAATTGGCTGGTGCGCGCCGCCGTCGGGTATGGCGCATCAGTGTTCTTGATCAACGTTTCTTTGCTGCTACCATCTTTGAGGCAACTTTCAGGCTGTAAAGTCAGGCGTCCGTCCCTAACGCAGGAAGGAACGCCGTCGAAGCCGTGTATAAGCAGGAGAAATGGGTAAGTGCGTTCCAGGACTTAGGCTCATGTCGTTGATTTTTATTGTCTTCTGTAGCGGTTCTGTGCCTAACAGTACGTCTACCTCCACGCGATGCACGACTTACTGTGGTTCCCCATCTTCGCTGCTTTTCAAACCACCAGCCTCAATTCCTTCTGGCGAGGACCTTCGTGTCAAATTGCGTCTTGGCCCTGCCAGTGTGGAGAGATATGCATGCCAAGTGACCTTCCTATCCTCACAAAATCCCGACATTGCCCGTTCGAACGATTGTTTTTGCAAGCACGCGGTTGCGCCATTCGAGTTTCTCTACATCCGTTCATGCCCTCGGATTTTCGAAGTGCCCTTTGAGAGATGTACGGCGGCAAAGAGGGAGTTCGTCTGCTCACGCCATCCTCCCCATACGTCTCAAATTGGCTTCAATACCAAGTAGCACCGCACACATCTTCCACACACTGGGGGCATTGACTTATAAGATCTTGACTTATATTGAGACTTTATTGTCAATACTTTCTCAAAATCAGCAGCAATAAATCCGTGAGCAATTATTTGCCATAAATCTGCCAATATATCTATCAATAAAATCGGCGCTTTTTTCCACAATATAATTCGAGCTTCAATTTATAGAGTTATTCAGAAGATATTACAAATATCATCAGACGGCCCGCAAAGAACCGACTCGGCAGCAGTCAGAACATGAGGTCAAAATCCGAGCCCATTCAACCCTTGCCGTCCAATGCCGGTTGTCTGAGGTTGACTCTCGCCGAGCCAGAAACGTTCAGTAAACTCTCTGTTCACAAGTTATAGCTTTCACTCTGCAACTGACGGTTTTGCCTTTCTTTCTGTTCTCATTTTTTTCTAGCAATTACTGGTTATTTGTTCGTCTTCATTGACTTTGAGCACGCCCCGGCGCTGCTCGGCATAATCTAAACT
>NHYE01001098.1:730-18190 GCA_002938385.1 Gymnopilus dilepis
CGTGTGGCTCTGCATTTCTGTTTGTACGTAGTTAGGTTTTCAAACTCAGATAGGTCCTATTTGGCCCACACCTATGAATTGCGAGCCGCGCCGTGAACGATCCCAGGATTAATTCGGTCATCGTAACGACGAAATGGTTGTTCTAGTTACCGTATACACGCTATTTTTATACACATGGCGAATGACTGCAGACAGCTGCAGACGATCAGCAGGAAATGTCCATTTGTCAACGACGCTATTTTACACGTTTCTAAAGACCAAAAAAAAAGCTAATCTTTACGCCGCCCCGCCACTCGTTGTCACCGGTGTCACCCCTGTGAGTTGCCTCACCAGGTACATTCCACGCCCCTCATCTATGCTCTTTGCACCTCTGATTCCGATTACACTCTTTGGGCGTGGCCGAACGTGTCCACCAGGGCCCATCATCCCGAGTTGCTTAGTCGGACTGATACTGCGAGTAGGGCTCAGTCCACCACCCGTAAACTGTCTCAAAATCGCGTCACTGGCTCCCAGTCCAGTTGTCTGTCGTGCAATACCGGTAAATTGAGGAGCTACTTTAGTAGGACTGCCGCCTGTGAAGGCAGGGATGAGCGGAGACCGCGTTGGGGATCCCCCATTTCCAAGAAGAAGCTGCAGTACTGATTAGAAGTCGCTCATCATGGCTAAGTCCACTTACTAGACATTCCCTACACCAAACCCTGCCTTCTCCATCTGATTTAGCAGCGCTGTCCAACCTCTTTCCACAACCAGGCTGCCGCTTTCTTTCATCTCTGCTTCTGCCCAACAAGACTGCCCTCGTCGGTTCTTTCCTTCCCCCACACACTAGGCATAATGCATGCCAGCGTGTTCCTTGGGGTCCAGGGACGACCCCTCGTTCCATTAGAGAGACAGCTTTCTGACATCCAGGGCACGAATTCTGGCCCCCAAATAATGCGAAGATAGGCTTAGATGGCGAGCGTTGCGGAGTAGGCGGTCGACCAACGTCGACTGATGTTTGAGAGCCGCCGATTTGCTTACGAGTAGGAGAAAGGTCGTTCAAGGTAGGCCCATTAGATCCAAGGCTGTTCAAAGATCTCACACTGGGAGATTTGCGGATTACATATTGGTTCGTTGGAGCACACTGTGGAAACAGTTAGAAGAATTTTATGGATAATGTACAGGCCCATACCTGTGTGTGGCACGGTCCAATGTCAGCTCTTACAAATGAAAGTTGACCTTTCCTCGCATCACTGAACGCTTTGTCACATACAACACATTTGAAGCATTCGGAATGATAGAATTGTGGTATGGTATTTTCGTCAGCGCCTGGAACCGTAACAAACTGACCACCATCTCGCGCATTCAGGATACGCCCTTTACACTGCCCGCATATGCTGTTTGAGAGAGAAAGCCCGTGAAGCGTCGATGACAGCTCGTGACTGTCGGAAACACCTTTGGGATCAGTTATTCTTCTAGTGCCAATCGGAAGAATAGAGTCAGGGGAGCCGCTGGCATAATTTCCCGCCGAACTGGCAGAAAGGGTCGTTGAACGAGGACCTTCCAAGGGTGGTCTGGATGGAGACATTTGTAGTGAATACAGAGGAATTGAGTTCTCAGTACGAGTTGCTGCCATGCCCGCATTTAGGACTCTCCCTGGGGACCCCGAGGTCTTCGAAAGGATGTAAATCAGCACATTGCAACAAAGGCAATAATTCTAACCAAGACGTACAGGAGAGCCCGTTCCTGAAGAATTAGAAACATTTTCGCCAAAGACGTCTCTTCTTGTGTGTAGGGATGAAGGGCTTGCCAGTTTGCCTGGTGATGTATCTGATCTTCTAGGAGATTGCCGATTGCGACTTGCCTCCGAATTAATGGGACTGCCTTGGTGGGACCTCGCAAGTCCTAACCGATATTCAAGCTCCTCGATGGCAGGACTGCTTTCTCGACTCTTCTTTCCAAAGTTGGCATTCATGCCACCAGGGTTAGGACTAATGTTGTTGCTTGTTCGTGAACCCTTGGGTGTAGAAGCACCTTTAAGGCAATTATCAAAGCACTCGACGCATGATGGCCGACCGAGCAAGTCAACCATAGGAGCATCACCAATATTCTTAAAGCAACCGGCGCAATTGTAACATTTCTTGTGCCAATATTGTGCTCCCGAGTGAATGAAACCGCCTTCGGACTTTAAGATAAGAACCGGTCTCAAGCAAGCCGGGCATGTCCCTTTCGACCCTCCTGATACCGTGAAGCAATTCCTGCATAAGAAGGAACCCGTATTTGATGGCGAAGGGTCGGGATAGATCGTCGCATCTGGAGGAAATATGGAGGAGCAGCGAGCGCAAGAGTGTAAAGGAAGAGTGTCCGTAGGTTGCAATAAAGAACCATAGACCTTGGAGAGAGATGGCTCGTTGGGATGGAACGAGGGCAAGATGTCGTTCTCCGCGTCAGACAGAGTTGTGGATATTTTCAGGGGTGACGGAGGACGGGTCGAATTAGAGATCGTTGAACGAATATGATCAGACACACTAGCTTTCAGTTGCCTTGGGGGCGCCGAAGAGAAAGAGAGTGGCCTAGGAAAACGCTTGGAAGTGTTGCTATTTGGAATTGGTAGGGTGCTTGAGGCAGATGCTACAGCCCCTGTCGTGGAATTTGTCGACGAGCGCTCGAAAACTGGAGAGGCAGCCTTGCTGGATGACACATAGGTTTTGCACCATCGATCTTGGTCCGTCGTCGAAGACGGTGAGTTCCTCCAGGAGACTACAGGAGCTAGACACGACGTCATTTTCAATAACTTGTAGGGAAGAGGCTTTGCCGACGCACCAACCGAGGCACCTCCGCAATGGCAGCGTTCACCAGTTACGATATCTCCACAGCGTCGACAGAACCCCATCTCAAAAGAAGTCAAAGGGTATAAGAACTAAAGGTATATGAGAGAAGATCTAGAGAACAAGTTGCGCGCAACCTCGACAGAGCGGTAGGAATTTGGCAATTCAAGTTCAACATCACGGTCACGTGCAAGGTTTCGGGCCGCCGAAGCGCGTTCATTGGCACCGCCACAGAATGTTTGTACCTTGGCACTTTGGTTCTGGCAGTACTGGTGGATGCAGAAGAAGAATGACGGACAATCTCTCCTGAATGGCTACGGCGTGGACACGTTAGTTGCATCGCATTTTTTTGGTACAAGGAAGGGCGAACGACCATCTGATAATGCGAATCAAGCGAATGAAGGGCTAACGGATACCACATCCGAAGATCATTCAGTAAACGACAACTCCCTTTCAGGGCACAGACTGTGCAGCTCATCGGCCTCCGCATCTATATCTCGCTCTCCGACTTTTTCAAAACTCTCTCGTCGTTTGGAGCAGTTGAAGCCGAGATTGATACAAGGAATGTTCTTTATTGCTTTCTGTCAGTACTTATTTTCACGACTCTTCACCTCTTCCAGAACAAATTGCGGATGACCCCTGGAAACTTCTGATTGCTGTCACCCTTTTAAACAAGACTTGTGGAAAACTTGCAGTTCCTGCTTTCTGGGATATCATAGCCAAGTGGCCAACTCCTCTGGACCTAGCGCAAGGTGAGCCAGCCAACATATCTGCGCTCGCTGCGTTAACACAATAGTGATCCACCAGCAGATGAAAGCGAGCTGATTTCTGCCATACGACACCTTGGCACCCAAAATATTCGTGCGAAGCGTCTCATCGCATTGTCCAAGTCATACATGCAAGATCCTCCCTCTGCCTACGACCTACGGCATTCATCAAAGGTGTTAAACAGCCCACGTCGTAGTTCCCGATTTTTCCTTTCAACCAAGGCGACTCAATATCCACCCACTTCTATTTCTCATTTGCCAGGAACTGGCCCCTATGCTTTGGATTCCTATCGCATATTCTCCTCTGAATGCGAGGATCCTACCTCAGAGGAGTGGAAGAGGGTTTTACCAGCAGATAAAGAGTTGATTCGCTTTTTGGTGCGAAGTCTGGATTACATGCTGTGCCAGCTGGCTGCTGATCACCATATCAGAGATGGAAGTGGGCTTGCATGGAGGGCATGGAATGGACCCCAACACAAGGTGTAATTCGAGCTGCCACAGAAAAATATTTGTGCAAACTTGTTATGGAGCTAGAGAGCACAATGGACGAAAACAATGTTGGATAGCATAGATGGTATGTGGTATAGATTGACACAGATATAGTTAGCCACCTTAACAAGAACTCAGAGTTTAGGACGGATGTATGCTTGCCAATCCACTCGTTGTATCTGAAGGCATGATTCATGAGACTCTGGATCAGTGGGTGGCGAATGCTCTTACCATATCAGGATGGAGGTCTTCGACAGTAGAAGCACCCAAGAGTCTCATAGCAGTCGTTATCTCACGTTTCAATATTTGGATGATTTTGACAACTCCATCTGCACCGTATGCCTGGGGGAAATTTGACTCAGCATGAAACTACAGCTTTCAACTGTAATCTTACACTCTGTGCATAGAGGAAGGGCCTGCCAAGGCCCACAGCTTTAGCTCCCAGGCAAATTGCCTTAATCACATCTCCACAGGATGTGAGACGTGATTCAATGAGTCAAATGCAGACATACCAGTTCCACGACGAACACCACCTAGAAAGCAATCAACCTCAAATTTTGATATTGCAGGGAATCACATACCATCCACGTACACTGTTCAGATACGTTAGAGTAGTGTAGACAGTAAGTAAAAAAATTACCTTCTAATCTCTCGAATACATCTGGTCGTTGTTGGCGAATGGAATAAAGCACTTCCAAGGGAGGTAGGGAGCTTGGCGGATAATGTTGGAATGGGCACTCTGCAGAGAAATTCAAGACTGACTATTCCAATTGCCTCCCTGAAAAAGCAACTTGTTAGAATTCTGACGATTTAGGAAAATAAAAATGTCTTACCTCCGTGGTTTGAAAGAAGAATGCCATCCACTTGAGCTTCTGCAGCTAGTACCGCGTCCTGATTACAAAATTTAGGATGAACTCATGAATTAAACTCCGGCAAAAAAACTATACCTCTACACATTGAACACCTAGAACATTATAACCATGAGAGATATTCAAAGCATCAAGGACAGGCAACATACCTTTAATTACAATCGGAAGTTTTGATAATCTACGTAACCAGGGTATAGTCTGTATAGCCATCAGTATGTCGTACAGATCTTAAAAGACAGAAGTCCCCACTTTTTCCCAAGTCATATCCCTGTCATCGTTAGCGACCAAGGCTCCTGCCGTGCCGAAAATATTCACATCTTCCTTCAACATGTCATTGTCTGTTTCCACATGATACAAAGGGCCGCTCTCCTGTTCTTCTAGAATCCATGGACTTCGTACGTCTCTTTCACGATTTCCAGGGACAATTGCATCGACTGTCAGAAATATGGCTTTGTAGCCTAGCCTTTCGATCTCGCGTACGCGTTTCTCGGCAATCTCGTCATTGCGATGTTTATAGAGTTGGAAGAAGAGTGTTTGTGATTTATGGGCGGCGTCAATAATAGTGGCGGGGGACAAGGACGCGTTGGAAGAAACCATTTGAATTATGCCTTCCTTGAAACAACCCTTGGTTATATTTACTTCACCTGTATCGAGGACCATGAGGCAGTTCTCCTTCGGAGATAGAGAGAATCCACACCGTCCGGATGGCCAAGCTTTGCAAGGGCAGCTCCGCTCACGAAGACTGGAATCGAAGACTTGAAGCCTAGGATTTTCGTCGATGGGTCGCAATGCGCCACAGGACGCATGACCCTCGCCTTAAAAAAGTAGCGAGTGAAGGCACGGGCATTCTCGATATTTGCTGCCGGAATTGAGATTGACAGCAACGTAACATACAGGGAAAAACTTACTTATCTCATCATCAGAAGCTGAGGAATAATAAGCAAATGCCTTGTGGGATAGGATTTGCTCGGCCACTTTCTATCTTGTCTTTAGCAAAGATGGAAATGAAAAAGAGATTACAATATAGGCAACCTCCATGTCTGTGAGATTCAGTATCCGGCGCAGAGGAGGCATCCTCTTTCGTGCTTCCTCGACACGAATCTCGTCCTTTGTTAAAGCAAGACTGCTTCTTTCCTTGGCGATAACATCTGCAGCCTTAGAGTCGATAGGTCCGAGATGTTTCGTGGGCGGAAGATTTTTGTCAAGCGCATCAGGAGGATGAATCGGGTCGTAGACGACAGTAGCGTCGCGGCCAGCGTATTTGAGAATTATTTCTGCACCACCTGGGTGGTCCTAAATACGCGGAGTCAATTCTTAGACTGTGATGAGTGATGGAAGGGATGCATGCCGGCAGAAATTCAGTGACATCGTAAACCTTGTTGTGGATGATGACCCAACAGGACCTGTCCGGGATTCAGGGGCGAAACGGACTGGGAAATTGGTGACGACATACTCGGGGGACTTGTGCTGGGCGACCTGCTCGAGAGTCCAGGACGACATGAAGAGGACGGGCTTTCCAGAGAGTAGATAGCGACGTGGAATAGGAACACGAGGTTCTCCGACGACGCTCAGGTCTAGTACAAATTTAATGAAAGTGGGGAGGAGGACGGACCGGACAGGGGCCGGTGAGTGGCCGACAAAGGCACAATGCACGTGATCTCGCGTTGCTTGTACGTGTTATGACTTGAACCGCGCACGATGAGCATGCATGATCGACCGGACTATATACTTGACTTCCTCCAATGGCGCCCCTCCCGAGCAGGAAATCCTTGGAATCCATGAAAAGAGCGGACCTACAGAAAATATGCAAGGTATATTCCACCTCTGGCCTCCCGCTCCGTGCTTATTGTTCTCCAGGACTATGGTGTCAGGGCCAATCTCAAATCGGAAGCCTTGATTGATCTTTTACTCGAGACGCAGTCAGCTTTTCCCTCCTCCTTCAATGCACCATTCTCATTCCTTCTCCAGGTCACCGCCAGCCCCCAGACCAGCTCAGAGAGCCGTATCCACCAGGTTACCAAGCAGAGCAGGCAGAGCAGGCCCCAGTCGGGTCTCGTCCATGATTGTTCATGACATCAGTGGCGACGAAGATAATTCAGCAGAAGATCAACCAGAACCGGTGGCACCTGTGGCACCTGCCCGCACTCGCAAAGCCAAGGAACTACAGAAACGACTGGGTGTCGGGAAACCAGTCATCGCTGGCGGCCAAGGTCCTCGCGCAGTTACAAGGTCATCCGGCTCTTCAAGGAGCAGGCAGACGAGATTGAGCAGAAGTAGGACAGTTCTCGAGTCTACGATCGAAGAAGGTCTGCTGCATGTACTAATTCCGCTTGTTATTGCTCAACCTTTCTCAGAACCAGAGCCAACAAGTGCGGTTGCAAAGGGTCAGTTTTGTCGGCGTCGCCATGGTGTCATGTTCATCTAACCTCCAACCCCTATGGATAGCGAACGTTGAAGATGTACCCGCTCCAGAACCTTCGGGAGAAACAATTCCATCTCCAAGTACAGCAGGGAATGAAACTGAACAGCCGGATATTAGGACCCTTATCGAACTTGCCGTACGATCTGACGCTCCCTCCATGGTCTCAGTCACTGACAAGCGGTTGGACAGATGCGTCCCCTTCAGGAACAGGTGCAGACGCTCAAGTCAGAAGTTACTCGAATCGAAAGCATAAAATCGGACATTGCGGCATTACAAGTACAGATCAGCGATGTTTCCAAGGTTCAGAAGGACATGATGTCCGAGTTCTCTGCTCTCCATGGCTTGTCAGATCTAGTGCAATCATTGAAAGAAGATATCAAACACCTAAGGATATCGAGCACACCGGAACAGTCACCACCAAATCCTTCAACTCCCAAAGCGCAAATGGGACAGACTATTCCTCCAATGTGAGATTTCTGGTTCTGTCATGCTCAACGTTAGTTTTTACACAAGACTTGTAGTGCACTGGGTGTACCGCCTCCTTTTAGAGACACTGCTTCCGTCTCTCCGACAGGCAATATCGATCTTTTGAGTCAGTCTAGATTACTACAAAAGCGGCCAATGGTCGGAGGTAGCGCTCTCGGGAAACGACATCGTGATTCAACAGATACAACCGTAGAAGGCAGAGACGACCGGGATGGGCAATCTGAGAGCGAATCGGCAGCGAAAGTAGAACGACCCGCAAAGAAGAAAGCAAGGACGGGCAAAACTGCTTCGAATGATGATGGCGACAAAGGAAAAGCGCGTGCTGAAAGTTCCAGACAGATTCCATCCCTTATGCAAGGCGATCAACCGACAGACATCCCTTCAAACCGTATCAGTCCAGCATTCACAGTCTTCACAGGTCAAGAAGAATCAACAGACTATATTGAACCTCCACCCCCAACCGATCATCTTCCTGATTTTTTTCGGGCAGATTCACCCCCGGAGTCCTTGAATCCTCAGGGTTCGAGGACGACGGGGGTTACAACGACTTCGGCGGATGCAATAGAGAACCAGCCTCACCAGTTCGGTTTCTCTTTCCTGCCTATTTCTTCCACCCCGCAGAATCCAATGTATACGCAGAATTTTCCATACCCAGAACCCCCTCAATCACCGTCGCCGGCTGGACCAAGCATAGGTTTTTTGTCGGACCGTCCTGACGATCGCGGTGACATTTTCAAGTCTTTTGGTCTGCCTTCTCCACTACGGCGCAACTATGGCAGTTTGCAAGATGATCGTACAGGTTTCGTCAATCCTGCCGCTCTGTCACAACAAGGACCCTCGGGAAGGCGCAGAGACGTGTCGAGTAGTGAGGTGGCTGCCGGACTGGGACTAACGACGGCACGCGCCAGCGGCTCTGACGCAGCTGCAGGCCCATCCGATGATGCTCTTTCGACCAAGAAGACGATGTATGGCACTGAGCTAGAAAGCGATACTCGTTTCGGCGATTTCGGTGTCGAAGGAGTCGCATCCGGATTTTGGATGAACGGCGGCAAGTATTGAACCGTTGTGCCGTCACACACAATAATGTTATGTTTGTCGTCGTCTTACATATCAGAATGTTGCAGGATTATCAGTTCACGCATCAGTAGGTCTACACCTTTAAATATACTTCGATTGTACAGAAATGATATCCTTTAATTTCCATCCGCAAAGATATACATGACCCTCGTAGGAAGGCAATAGGTATTTAGATCCAGCAAAGATAGACCTTCCACATCTATATTGACGGCACAAAAGACATCACCTCAGCGTATAACAGCTCTGGAATTTGGATAAATGATCGTTAATCTGGACATCAAGAACATGTGATACGCACCTTTCAATTGGTCTTTGCTCATCTCGTCCTTGTGTACTAAAAAGCATTGATAAGTATGCTTGTCAAAGCAAGGAAAGTAGCACTTACAGTCGAAATCGAAATAATCCGGAGCAAGTGGAGTTGCCACTGGTTCGTCCTCAGGATCATGCTACTCGCTGTCAATTGCTCGAATGAAATGAAGTTAGATTGCATGCTTACGTATGCGCTCAAGTATGGGTGTTCCAATGCTTCATCAACTGTCATGCGCTTCTTCGGATCGAATGTCTGCACAGAATAACACGTCAGCATTAACAGGACGAAAAAATCTGCTTTCCACCAACCAGTGTCTTTGAAAGGAAGTCAATAGCTTCTGGCGACGCTTGAGGGAATAAAGTTGGGAAAGGGCGTTTCTTGCGAATGGGCAAGGCGCGAATGTAGTCCCTCGATCGCCGGGATGTAATGGCATAGAATTCGTCGAGACTTGGCGTTCCTAATAGATGATTGTTAGACAAAGCTGGGAGATATGCATTTGCAACTGGGAGTACACACCAATGACATCCAAGATCAAGTCAAGTTGATGGCTGTAGTCACGACCGGGGAAGAGCGGGCGACCCGTCAGCAGTTCCGCAAGGATGCAACCAACAGCCCAGATATCGATTGCCTGTGGCAAGATTAGTTCGAGCAATGATACAGTATTTGCAAATTGTACTGACTTTGGTGTACATCTTGAAGGACAGCATAATTTCCGGGGCGCGGTACCAGCGTGTCGCCACATACTCGGTCATCAGCCCGACCTCCTTCCCCGCAGGCACGCTCGTCTTCACACTCCTGGCCAGACCGAAGTCACAAACTTTGAGATCGCAGTTGGCATTCAGGAGAAGGTTAGCCGGTTTAAGGTCACGGTGAACAATATCAGCGCTGTGGATAGATTTGAGGGCACGGAGTGTCTGGTATACGAAATACTGTTATCTTGGTCAATAAAATGATCGAGCATCTTTGAGCGGCAGGGTTACCTGGCAATGATCATCGGTCAAATGTTGAGTCCGGATAACGCGATGCAAGTCGGTTTGCATCAATTCCTGAATGACTGATATTGGCGGCGATAAGCCTGATGTACAGACCGAACCGCTTGAAATACCTACAATAGATCTCTGTGAAGGCCTCTAGGCTGGGTGGCTTGATGATATCGAGAATCGAAATGATCTGGAGGACAACGTTGAATTGACTGTGCGTGGACAGAAGAGAGGGAGCAATTACATTCTCATTTACGCAAGTCTCCGAGAAGAACTTGAGGAGTTTGAGTTCTCGCAGCGTTCGAAGGCAGAAGAGGGTATGGTCGAAAGGCAGGATCTTCTTGATCGCAACCTGGCGCCCACTGGGCTTGTGAAGAGCAGCTGCGACAGTGCCATAGGCGCCTTCGCCAATGGCATGCAATAGCTGGTAATCATCGCCTGTGATCGAGAAAGATCAGATGAAATTCGTGGTGATGATATGATTTCAATACCGATCTCGAACTTGGGGAGAGGCTTTGGGTTCTTGCGGGAAGACATGACACCAGAGACCAGCCGGTGAGTGAAAGATGTAGTGGACGGAAGAGAAAGCGGAGTCCGAGATATAGGACGGACTAAGCTTATTGATGGAAACACAGAGCAAGAGGCGGTGCCCACGTTGATCGTTTCATGATCATGCCCCTACGCTCTGTCTGCCGGTTACACTGTTACAGTACTCATCATCTCTGCCTCTGTCTGTCTTTCTGAGGCTCTATCTAAGATGCTCTGCTCTCTTTATTTCAGAGCGAACATGCACAACAATGCATGGGAACACATGCTGTCAACTCTGTTGCCACGGATCTATTGTCTCCTGATTGGGGGTACCTGTCCATGCGTTGTTGTTAGGGACTTCAAATACCTGGCAGCCAACATTCTTCCCTTTTTTCATCTCTTTCTTTCCTCCCTTCATCTCTGTTCTCGTCTCTGTTCTCTGTCTCTCTTTCTCTTCGCTCGCTGTGCTCGACGCA
Source organism: Gymnopilus dilepis (assembly GCA_002938385.1). NCBI lineage: Eukaryota > Fungi > Basidiomycota > Agaricomycetes > Agaricales > Galerinaceae > Gymnopilus > Gymnopilus dilepis. The sequence goes on from NHYE01001098.1 coordinate 11,939, forward strand.
TACCTACATTCCTTATTCGATAAACCACCTCCATATCGCTAGCGATGTTTGCTTTCTCTTTGGGCCTGGCTCTTTTGCCCCTCATCTCTGCTACCGTTATTGACGTCCAAGTCGGAGCTAGCGGACAGTTGGCTTACTCCCCAGAAGCTATCGTATGCCCTTTCCCCCTTTTCTTCTCTCTCACCTAGATTGATTGGCTTCAAGTCGGCCAAACCTGGCGACCAAGTGGTTTTCCATTTCCATGCGAAGAACCACACCGTGACGCAGTCTTCATTCGCGTCTCCCTGCGGAAAGAAAGATGGCGGCTTTAATTCGGGCTTGTGAGTAAACACAATAGCAATCCATTGTGATAGCTTGATTAATTATTTTTTTTGCACAGCCAACCCGTTGCTGCTAATCAGACAGACAACCTCCCGACTTTCACTGTGACTGTTAACGACGTATGTATCAGCTCTGACCCTATTTCTTCCGTCTTAATCATATATCAATATTAGACGAGTCCCATATGGGTTTACTGCGCTCAAGCTGCTAATACGCCCAACAGTCATTGTGGTGCTGGAATGGTCTTCGCTATCAACTGTGGTGCCGATGGCACTCAAAATTCTTTCACCAATTTCAAGAATGCCGCTCTTTCCATTGGTGCTAGTCTCAAGGCGGCTGCCGCGTCTGCAAGTCCTGCTGCTACTGATGCACCCGCAGCCTATGCCACGGCAGCGTACGGTGATGTTACCATTCCTGCTGCCCCAGCAGTCACCCCTGTCACCCAAGCAGTCACTCTTGGAACGGAGACTTGGACGACGACCTACAACTCCTATCCTGGATCTCCCGCTCCCACCCCTGCTGCCGCCGAGGGTACCGTCCACAAGGTCATTGTTGGAGGTCCTGGAAAACTTACCTTCGACCCACCTTTCATCTCCGCTCTTCCTCGCGATACTGTTGTCTTCGAATTGTAAGTTACTCATATGCCATCGGAGCTTCTCTCTAAACTATTTTTTCTTCAATAGCCACCAGAAGAACCACACCGTGACCCAGTCTTCATTCGCTGACCCCTGTCGCCCTCTCAATGCCAACGGTACCACTGGCTTCGATTCAGGATTGTGCGCCTTCCATGTCTCTCTGCCTCTAACATGCCGATCTAATTGAATTTCATTAGTATGGCCGTCGCTGATGACGCCACCGAGTTCCCGACCTGGAACTTCACTGTCACCGACACTAGCCCAGTCTGGGCCTACGTATGTATCCATTACCTTCTATTCCAGTCCTCCCGCTCAAACCTTTACAGTGCCGCCAAACCAACCCTGTAAGCCACTGTGGTTCTGGAATGGTCTTGTAAGTAACATGCAACTTATAAACTTCAACTGTATTTATGGAAATATTCACGACAGTGCTATCAACTCTGTTGAGAGCTCGCCACGCAACTTCTCCGCGTTCCAGAATGTAGCCAAGAGCCTGAACGGTACCGCTGCCGCAGCCGTCGTTCCGTCGGCCTCGCCATCAGCCAATGCTAATGGTGCAAGCTCTCTCAAACATGCGGGCGCTGGCATGTCGGTTCTCCTCGCCTCGCTTGTTGCTTTCCTGCTATAACTTACCTTTCCCACCCTTGGTCGTCAATAGTCTTTACGCTTTTTATGAGATGCGGGTCATGATACTTCCACGAGAGCTAGTACTCAGAACTTTTTTCACTCCTTTCTTTACATGGAATATGTCGAGCATATACCCTTTCATTTCACAATGATACATACCCGGTATAATTTCCTACTGCCTACGGACTTGAGAGGCGCTCTTTTTCAAAAAGGTAGTGAATATATACCGTGATTACAACATGAAAATACACTGAGATGGCGAAACTAAGATGACAAGAGAAACGGGTAAAAGTGAGGTGGACACCAATCTTACTCTCCGCCCATCGACTCTCGAGCCTTTTTCTCCTTCTTCAGCCTCTTCCTCTCTCGCCGCGCTTCCTCGTCTTCCTCAGTGGCGCCCTCTTTTTCTTTCTTCTCTTTCTTCCGTTTTTTCTTTTCGGCCTTCTCCGCATCAGCGTCTGCAGTCTCTGTCACTGGTAAGGCCTCCTCTGTCTCAGCAGCTTCTGACTTCCGCTTCCGCTTCTTTTCCTTCTCTTCTTTCTTGGATGAAGAGGCCTCTTCTTGGGTTTGGGCTGGCTGACTGATCTGCGCCTGAACAGTCACAGCAGAGGTGGAGGGATTCGCTGGTTGATCTTCACGATTGTAATCCACATAATCTCTGCTCCATTCAGCAGGAGTGACGCCCTCCAGTTTCTCACCGTGTTTGCCCAATTTGCCATCCTTGACCATCTTCTTTTTCTGGACAGCGACCGGTCCAAGACCCCAGCGGCGAGGGTATGTGTCTCGCTCCATGATACACCTCTTAACTTTGGCAACAACGCCGTGGTCACACGTAGCCAGCTCGACAGTGGACATCTGAGCAATGGCCAAGGCGATCGCCTCACCTAAAAATGTAGATTAGCGGAAGTCAACCGCGGTTCTCATGTTGAGATACCCACCTTTCGTAGTCATCAATACAACCTCCTCGTTCAGCGCAATGTCGGCCTCATAACGCAGCAGTCCGGGTATCATGAGTTTAGCACCATAACAAACTGCGTTGACGGCGCTGTCTTTGACAACAATACGCTTGTAGCCGACCATCAAGCATTCCAAGGGCTTTATGACCCGACGCAAGTAGGATTCTTCTCAATGCGTTAGCAAGGCACGACTAGGCGCGAGAAGAAGAAGGACATACCATCCCTAGTGTTGTCGTACAACCACTGAGCGTCCATAACGTCGTGCATCGTGACCATGTCGTCGTTTTCCGACATGGCACCGCTTCGCACTCGACGGAGCTCCTGCATGTGTCCTCCAACACCTAAAACGAGACCAAGATGAACGCATAGCGTTCGAATGTAAGTGCCAGCCTCGCACGATACCCAGAAAACGGCGAGATTCCGCTTCTCATCGAACTCGAGGAGCTTGGACTCGTGAATGGTTCGTATCCGTAGTTGACGCTTTACGGCAGAGATTAAAGGAGGACGTTGGAAGAGAGCTCCTGTCAGAGTCTGTAGGGCGCGAGGGAGGGCAGCAGGGTTGGGAAGCCCAGCGTGCAGACGGAGGACAGCGACGTACTCCTTACCTATGATGAGAAAAAGAGGGAGTCAGACAGGGCAAATGCACGTTTCGCGAATATACGGAAACTTACCAGCGCCCTGTTGAGCCTTGACAAGCCTGGTAGCGCGGTCAATGCACACAATGAGGCAGCCAGTGACCTTGGGGTCCAAGGTGCCGCTATGACCAGTTTTCTCCACGCGCAGAATACGCCTCAACCAGGCGACAACCTCATGAGAAGAAGGGTTGGAAGGTTTGTCAAGGTTGATAACACCCGACCTATGAGACAGTTAATGAGAGAATAGACCGATGGCGAGGGGGCATACTTGATGTAAGAACTAATGTCGCGTTTGAGAGGACTGCAGCCTGAGGGAATTGGAGTGAAATGGCTTGAGCGGACGAGGAGCTTGTCGTAGTTTTTGAGGAGAAGAGGCCATTGAGATGTATCCAGTGCAGGCGCCGATTTTTCAGATTTTATGGTGTAGTCGCCATTGAGCTGGGCAACTGCGACTTGTTCTCTGCTCAGCGCCATGTCGTCCAGTCCAAACCTCCCACTTTTCTGCAGATTCGCAAATTTAGTTCGGCCCGTCTGGATCTCAAATTCCGGCATCTTCCGAAACCTTAATTTTCTTTATCACTCCCCGTGTCATCAACGCACACTCGTCCCTCTGTCCTCCTCAAGCCTTCACCATGGTTAGTACCCCTCGAGCAACCGCTTTGCTGAGTTACCTTCTCAGTAGGCTAATGCTCTCTTTCTCTTGATCAGCCCGCCAAGCCCGCCGCCAGATCCTCCGGCCAAAAATTTAAATTTATCATTGACTACTCGAAGCCCGCTGCTGACGGTGTCTTCGACGGCGCCGACTTTGAGAAGTTCCTCCACGACCGTATCAAGGTCGACGGCAAGGCGGGTCAACTCGGTGACAATGTCAAGATTGTCCGTGATGGTACGTCTTTCTGCTTTGTCTGGCTGTGGTCTTACTAACCCATTGAGTACAGGCAACACCAAACTCACCGTGACCTCGAACATTCCCTTCTCCAAGCGCTACCTCAAGTACCTTACTAAAAAGTTCTTGAAGAAGAATACCCTTCGCGACTGGATTCGGTATGGCATGTTGTTCTGAAGGCCGTCCTCGGTATTAATTTTGCCTTCTAGTGTTGTCGCTTCCTCAAAAGACAGCTACCAGCTCCGCTTCTACAACATTGCGTATGTACCTTGATCAGTTCTATCAGTCTTCCCAGCAAATTGACAATATTCATAACAGTGGTGCCGGAGAGGATGAGGAGGAGGACTGATTTCATGTCACGATTTTGCATCTCTCAGGGTAGTTTGGCGACCTCTTCTATGTATATGGTCAGAATGCATACGCTTTGCCATGCATGGGCTTGTCATATAAATTATACTGCAGCTGCCTTGTTGTTAAGGCGAACAGCAATCATTCATTGGAAGGTTAGTTTTTTTGCCTTTGAGAACTATTGTGCACAATTGGCAAAATGTAATAAATATGTTGCAATCTAAGAGATCTTTGTAAAAATAATAGTCCACATGAACATCTATCCAGAGGATGTGACCGGTCATACAAAACTAGTTTTGGGACCCCACTTTCCCATGCCCACTCTACTCGTCCAATCAAGATCGAGAGGCTGTAAGGGGCTGCGTTTCCGAGACTAATCTGATACCAATAGCAGGTTCATCTGCAGCCGCCAGTTTTATCTTACTGAGAGCGAGGAGGCATGTCTCCATCCACTTGAGCTGCATATCTGTCAGAGCCCGTCCTTGATATTGCTGCGCAAGGATGGCATTGATCTTTTCCCGAAGGATCTTGAGGGCAATGTGCGTCTTGGGCGGTATAGAGAATCTAATTTTGCGATCTATAGAGACGGAGTCCGAGATGAGCTGTCGAGCATACCAGTCAGTAAAGTGCGACCGTGACAGAATTGCAGGGCGACTACCTTATGGTCCGCCTCTCCGCAAAGCAAGAGAATGGAGAGATCATCAACAGGACCCGTCTCCCATGCATACAATTTCTTAGAATGCCTGAGGAACAACACTGAGAAGCGGTAACCACCGGTGAGGGAAATTGCTCACATAAGGGTAAAGTAGGTCAAATAACTGACACCGAAGTCTAGTGCATTCCGGCCAAAATTCACGGACGTCGGGTGGAAAGACGCAGCTTGGTTGTTCGAGATCGTCAGTAGTTTGCCTGTCTTTGCATCGATGGAGAGTATCTTGGGGTAGAGACCAGCAGCTAGCGCCGCATGAATAAGTGCAGGTTTGTTGGAATTGACATCCAATTCGGAGGGGACGGTGACAAAGCGAGTTCGATTTCGACTATAGCGTGCGCTATTTGATTTTCCTCAATTTTCCCCATCGGCAGCCAATATGGGTGATCTTCTTACCGACTCAGTTCACGGACAAGGGACTTATCAACTTGAATGAAGGACGAATCGATGAGGTATCTAACATTGGGTTGAGTGAAAAAGTAGCCAGGACGTGACAGAAGGACGAACCCTAAGAACTGTTGACGCAGGTCCTCGATTTGTTGAAGGTTCTACGAAAAACTCTGTGAGTCGAATGTCCCAGGCCACGTAAGATGTGACACCCGTACCTGGTGACTCAAGAAATTGCTGCGACAGAATTTGCGAACTATTCCAGGGTTAGCGCAAGCCCTTCGCCAACTTGAAAACGCATTATGGATAGTCAGGAAATCCGAATTTTCTGGGTGATGATCTCAGACGAATAGCACACCAGTCCTCGGCTGTATGACGCACCAACACGGAAAGAGTTCTTTGCACGATCTGCCTCCTGTTCAAGACCCAACGGAGCAACAAAGGGCGACTTGGAGTTCAATGTAGCGGCGATAGTCAAAGCTGGGTCGAGGCAACCGAAAACAGTCGAGATCAACAGGAATTTGCCCAGGTGAACGTCGGTTGGTAGCTTGCTCAGGAGCCTTCCCATGGGCGTAATTTCCTCGGAAGGAGTCAAGGCGCGGACCTTTATAGCTTGAGTAACCGTGGTCCCTTAATTACTCCAGAGGCTCACCTCGATCAACATCGACACTGCTCGTTGCACGTTGATTAGGATCGGAGGATCAAGCGCACGGGAAAGAACATCCTCTATTGATGGACCCAAGTTTAC
>NHYE01001102.1:0-39047 GCA_002938385.1 Gymnopilus dilepis
AAATAACCGTTATAAACAAGGGGTTTATAACATAACAAGGACGGCCGGGAATATATAACGTTACTAACAGCGGAAAATAATATCCAACCCAGCCCTACTCAGGAAAACGTAGGTTCGGAGCAAGCCCTTGCTCCGGTCCGGGACGGACATCCTTCGCAGAAGGGGCTTGGGACAAAGTGACCAAAACAAAGGGGGTTCTGCTGAAGGGCCCAACATGATTCTACGCTCCCATACTCTGGAACACGCCCAACCTCAGATTTAATGTCAAAGATGTTTTATACAAGCATGAATACATGTGAGAGAGAATTTTTGCATTTTTGTGTGAGGAGTAAGACCCCCAACTGCCCAGGATGCAAGGCAAAGAAAGGTGGTCGAAGCTCAAGAAGACCGCCTCACGCAACGTATAAGGCTATCACTGAAAAATATAAAAAATACGCCATCTAGTGACGTAGCATCGAAATATTGTTCATGTAAAAGTTTGAGATGTACCAACAAAAATTGGTGTCTCAGGAAATTGAAGACCATCCCCCTTGTTTTCGGCACTTGGGAGCAAGCCCCTCCTGCGGAGGTACGGTACAAACAAGAAAATTCCCAAAACCGGACGGAGTAAACAAATAAACTGCCTAATCCGTATTGTTTACCGTACAAACAAGAACCTCCGCAGGACGGTGGCTTGGAACGAACCTAAGGAAAACGCCTGACGTACTGAGGATATTTCTGGATACTTGGTCGTCGTCATTCTCAGTCGCGAATATTGCCACGCATAGCGACGCCAGTGTGTGTCGTTCCGAATTTTCCATGCGGTCTGCCCATAAAGAAGCACTCTCTTTTCAGATGACTTGCTTTCCTAGCGCCGTATACATGCGATCCTCATGCCACTGACTGCTGTCCACGTCCAAGTTCTCCGAGGAAGACGAAGCAAGCCATGAAGGAATGTCCTGGGCAATCTCATACGACAGCAAACCTTGTTCATCTCCTTTACCGACCAACACCCAATAGTCCGTCTCCTGTATAGAGAGGTCATTATTTTTAGAGGTCCGCTTCACGGACGCTTTCCAAACGTCGAATGGTCTTCTATGGTCTTTCCTGTTTCTTTAGCGCGTGGAAACACGTGGCTCTCGATCCCAAATTGATTGAATCCGGCTTCCTCGCTCACGTTACCCGGGCTTCGTCAATTTTTTTCTGTTCGGGAGACCGCTCAGTTTTCCGACAAGTGAAAGGAAGAAGTAAGTGGGCTCCGTTTTTCTTGATGGTTGCAAGCTCACCTGGACAATTCGCCGCGCCCCGTGCTCTTGCCTTCACGCAACGCGAATACGATAACGGATAGCTCGTTAAATGGAACCTCCCCAGTCTGGGACAAGAGCACCATTTGGCACGACGGTAGATCCGATGGTCAGAAAGACTGCGAGGATTAGGCCTCTCGTGATCTCATTGCGACAGGAGCGCCCACCTGTTCCATTCAGCTTAGCTTCAATGGTTCTCGCATTTCCTGAATCGCTGCCCAGCATCTCTTCCAAGCCATTCAAATTATTTTTCCGCATACTGGCTGACCGGGCCACTGCAATGCTGCCGCATGGTACCAATATGTCGAAGTTCGGCACGCGATACCGACATTTTGACTCCCAATTCGGATCTCCTTGACGATCACAGCATGCATATAAAGACGAGGGGGGTGAAGTCCTGTTCATTGGAACGCGATGCGCCCTTCAGTGGTTCTCTCTCTTTCAATTGCGATCGTACCAGCCGCTTCTCAACAGATCTGGGACATCGTAAGTGTCATAGCTCTAACTGGGTGACTGTCAAATTCTGATCAATCTTTAGTGGCAAACGACTTGGGACAGATCAAAGCTGTTCACGTCTCTCGCCCCTTCGTCCCCCATAAACTTCGTGACGCCAGGCCCTGCTGCGAGCGCAGACATTGTCGTCAACGACGCCGTAGAATATCAGCCTATTGCTGGTTTTGGCGCATCTCTGAGTAAATTCTTTCCTTGTTTCCCATTGATTTACATTGACAGAAATCTTCGTAGCCGATTCATCAGCACTTACTCTCAACAATCTGAAGGTGCGTCTCATTTTTCTAGATTTTGAACGCACTGCTCACTACGTCTTTCAGTCCAAGAATTCCGCCAATTATTGGAGCATTTTGGGCCACATGTTCAGCACCAGCTACGCTGCAGACGCCGCTGGTCTGAGCTACATCCGTGTTCCTATCGGAGCGTCTGACTTCTCTGCCAACAGTATGTACGCTCAAAGTTTGATCCGTTTCTTCATCACTGATCTCTCTCTTCTTATAGCATATAGCTTGGATGACGTCTCTGGGGATACGAGTCTGTCTCACTTCAACATAAATAACATTCCATCCTACGTCTTCTCTGTCCTCAAGGATATTCAATCGATTAATTCGGCCATTAAAATTCACCTATGCCCTTGGTCTCCGGTGAGTCTGCTCTCCTCTTAGCAAACCACGTTTTCAACGTTATCAGCCTGCCTGGATGAAAGATAGTGGAACTATGAACGGTGGAAATCTGCAATCACAATATACCGGCGTTTGTGAGTGTTAATTATTGCGTCGGTTTTTCAGCCTAACGAATTCCGAACAGATGCAAATTACCTTCTGAAGGCTGTGCAAGGTTTCCAGAACCAGGGGCTACCTGTATATGCTATCTCCATCCAGGTATCTGCTCATATTGACCATCCAGCCCAAATGTTAACGACGAAGTGTCTCCATAGAACGAACCTCAGAACAGCAACCCTACATATCCCACTTGCACTATGACTCCCACCGTCATGGGTCAAATCGGTACTTCTTTGAGGTCCCTCCTCAACTCTAACGGGCTGTCTGGCGTCCAGATCATCGGTTACGAGGTATGGCTTTCATTCTTTGCCAATGGCGAATTTTTCTAATGAATAATTAGCATAATTGGGACGACGCTAACGCTTATCCTGTCACGTTGGTGTGTCCCTTCTCGATAGTTTATCAAGGCCTTTGTTCTGATATGTACCCGAAAGATGAATTCATACAGCAGCGCTTTCTCTGGAGTTGCATTCCATTGTTATGCTGGATCTGTCTCTAACCAGGCTCAATTCCACAACGCGTGGCCATCCAAGGCACGTTGATAGACTTTCTTTTGGTGCATGTTGCCTTACTTTTCAACAGAGCATCTTCTTTACAGAGTGCACTGGCACGTTCGGTTCTGACTGGTGGAGTGATATCAAGGTACTTGCGATTGCGTCGTTCATCGCGCAGCTCTGACTGTTTTCCGCTTTAGTGGTACCTGGATAATATGTCAGCATCCTCTCGTTATGGTTGAGGATCTTCTTTTGACGATTTTGAACAGTTTCATCGGCAGTCTGAATTACTACTCCCAATCGGTACACCTCCCTTACAACTCAAACAACATTGTGACTAATTGGGTTCCTCATAGGGTCTCATGTGGAACCTTGCCCTGGATGGCAATGGCAACCCTAAATTACCTGGAACGAATAGTTGCGGAGGCCCTGGATGCAGACCCCTAGTCACCGTCAATAGCGATGGAAGCTATTCCTATAATCAGGAGTGTAGGTCCTGTAATTTCAGTGATCCGTCGCAGCAATTCAACTTACTCTCACAGTTTACGCCATGGCGCAAGCCTCCAAAGCCATTATTCCCAAAGATCCTGGAGGACCTTTCGGCCAGAGAATCGGCGTTACCGTCCAAGGTTCATTGAGCTGGGCTTTGGTCGTTGGTGCTTATGTCGTCAGGCGTGTCAATCCCTCTGACTGGCTGCAGTACTCTATTGTCGTATTGAACTGTACGCTCAATTCTATTCTACCTGGACGTCTACACCTTTCATAACACATTATAACTAGGGGACGATAGCGCTTCGACCACATGGAACCCACAGCCCGTTACTGCTACGATCGAATTCAGAGGGATGCAGGTATGTGCTTCTGGTGTTGCTCGCATTTCGTCGCCTAATTTACATCGACCAGGCCACTTATACCTTCCCAGTCGGAGCTACCACACTATGGTGGTTTGCTCCCGCGACGTCCAATGGGAAAATCGTCAACGACGCGAAGAACTCGACAGAATCTCCTATCAAGGTGTTTACGTCTGACTCGGCTCAGCCCAGTAAAAATGCCACAAAGTTGCAATTCAATGCCACTCATATTCCCCTCTAGAATACGGGGTCTTTATACGAGAATTTCATTGTAAATGTAGATGTATACCCGCTCTTCCATGTCTACTTGAGAATAAACGTCTCAGAAAAATACCTAGATCTGAATATTGCTGCGTTCCGTGATGTCTGCGAAGCACGGCTTTCAAATAGACTGCTAGCGCTAGGTCACGATCGAAGACCTACCGGTACCGGCTTTCCTATCCTAATAGCTATCCTATCCTTTCCTATCCTATCCTTTTGACCATTTTTCTCCAACTTCCAAACCTCAGTCTCTCGAGAGTAGTAACTGCCTTTTGGTCGATGAAACTACCATCTCCTTTCTCTTTCGTTTCCTCTAGGTCGAAAGTTCGAGCGGCGCATCTTTACACTTCAAATCGCAGGGAAGATGTCCAAAGATTCGGGACTATTGTCCGGTCAGATGTTTGGTTCGAGGTTGTCCTGCAGGCTCGATCTACTCGACCCTACGTCCATATGGGCGTCCTTTCGAAAAGCTCGCATGTATATAATGACATGCTTTCTATAAATCGGCCAACGGATGAACTGCAGATAGATGGTCGCCCACTTGGTTATCTCGATGACCGCAGCAGGAGACTCGGACTTGGGCCCCTGTCCAGGCGCATGACTGGCAAACGTGTGACGGTCACATTTTAAATTTACGCAGGCTTGGCCAACTCACCCAGAGCACGGCAAGAGAATCCTTTTACCTCATCGCGAGCCTCATTCCTCAATTTCACCTGCACCATTTCTCTACGGAGGCGTACAGCCAGATATTTTGCATGTCATTCCTACGTGAAGAGGGAAGATATTGGAGAAATTCGACGTTTGGAGACCGTTTAACCTAAAGCTTGTAGTACCAGGCCAGCCTACGATAGGGCTGCAACCGAGCTGATCAGGGGACGATAGTGATTGGAAATGCAGGTAAGAGCGACACACATCATGCTTTGACTTGTGTGCGATCGTACTAAGGTCTGTCTGTCGTTGTTGTTGTGCAAGTGACTTTTGTTGTTGGAAAACGAAGACAATTAGATTGTGTGAAAGCGACCGTTGGTGGGGCAAACATCAAGCCTTTTCTCAAATTCTCAATTCTTGCTCAGCTCGCTTCTTGTACCCAAACCAGATGCTTCTGCTTGAGCAACTTTGCCCAATCTTCTGCGATGCACTTTCCGACCATGCCACGGCTTTGCTTGCCTCTCCGAGTCCCCCACAAAGAAAACGTCGAAGGCTGAATCCTGACGGCAAAGAACCGACCATAACCCGTTCGGAGGTGTGGTATCACGACGGGAACGTCGTTTTACAAGCAGGTCTCACCGAATTTCGTGTCCACAAGAGCGTGCTATCCAGCCAGTCTGGTCACTTCAGGGACATGTTTGCAGCGAAGTTCTCGAACATCGACCTTGGGGTGAAGGGTGTTCAGAGAATCATTTTGCCAGAGTCGGCCGACGACTGGCTCAATATCCTTCTCGTGTTATACAACGGCTTCAAGTGAGTGCCTTCTTGTTGATCTGCTCGCACGAGCCAATCTCACGTATGCAACTAAATAGGACACATGACGATTTGTCTTTGTCTGTCGTGCGATCCATGCTTAGACTGGAAAAGAAGTACAGACTTGAGGATTTTCGTTCATTGGCCGTCAAGGCTCTAATGGCTGAATTTCCTCGCGACCTTGGATCATGGGAGGCCAGATACATCGACGCTCTTACACGTTTGCCTACGATACTCCCAGATTTGCATCCTTTTGAGGTTGTCAATCTTCTATACGAAGCGGGTGTACAATCCATCCTTCCTGTTGCGCTATATTCGTGCATTGAAATATACCAGTTGGTACGCATAATCCTAAGTTCCTGTGTGCTCGTCTCATGATACTCTATCATGTGTTCTTCCAGGAAGAGATCCTGCTCGGGTCACAGCGACTCTGGGATCAAACGCTGGTTCAAATGTTACAGGCTGCACAAGCGCGCCTGGCCATCGGGAAAGAAAGATTGTTGATTGCCTTCATGAGCTGGTTACAAGAACACAGCGCCTACATCAGCTGCCATGAGTCCATTATTCCTCTTCCTCAACGCAAATGTAATGACCGCCGCAGCTCCCTCATTGAGACCATTTCAAGTCATTGGCGAAACGGCCGATTCTTTGTCCCATTGCGTTTTGTAGCCTCAGATATACCCCGCGACAAGTGTGTAGATCAGATAATCGTCGAAATCGACGCTTTTCGAAGGAGGATGTGGGATGATCTGCCAAAATACTTTGATTTGCCGCCATGGAAGGATAAATCGGACTTAGCTGGTTCTTCAAAAGTCCCATCACCTCAAGCCAATTGTCTGTGATTGCGACTCCTCACGTTGAACTTGTATTAGTACTATTTTATATCTTGAATTCTACGTATCTGGTGCTTTGACCTTACTTGATAGTCTAGAGGACTGCCATGCCTATTGGCTTCCGTTGCCGACGCCAAGGCTTTCCCTGTCAATGGTCGATCTAACCATGATGGATGGTTATCACCTGGGACATCTCCGAAAAAGCAGATCTTTTCCTTTCCTTTCTTTCCACCATCTAGGTCATTTCGCTCAGTAGTTTGCTCTTCGTCGGCCTCTGGTACCAATTGACGTTCATCCCCGCAACTCTCATTCTCCACTTCAACTGAGCATTCCGTCTGCCCTCAGCTGATTACTGCCCGGTCTCGCGGTACTTAGGCCTCTCAGCTACCTCATAACCTTTGACTTGCGGTCCTTAAACTTGCCGATATCGTTCTCTCGTGAGCACCCTGACTATCGCAGGGAGTAGACCTTATCCTCTAAACTTACCCCTCTACAGAAATCATGTCCAACGTTACCTGCTACGGCTTCAAATGCTCCACCGTCAGCACTTGGGAGACTGCCCTGCGCACATGCTGCCAATCCTCTAACAGCGCCGGCCGATCTGTCAACGAATTTGGGCAGTATTTCTGCGCAGGTGACAGCCTCGGGCCAGCAGTGAACTGCTTCAATCAGACGTTTCAAGCTCAGAAGTCCCAGTTCGACGTGTACACCCTCGATTGCTTCGATGATGTTGGGAATTCAGTTGATGCGGGAGTGGTCAGCACGAGCAATAGCACGGCATTTGCATGCTCGAAGGACTTTCTGTCAAATTGCTATGATGCGACGGGGAATAAGACGGAGGATCCAAGGAGTGGTTCAGGATGCGGTGATTCTGGTTCGGGGGGATCTTCTTCAAGCTCAAATAAGTCGTCTTCGGATTCACCGAGTGTATCGTTGTCGAAGCGTTCTATGATCGCCATTGCTGTTTTGCTGTTAACGAGTCTGATGGTCTGAAGCCTGGAGGGGAGAATAGGGAACAGAGAAGAATTACGGTGTAATGACGTGTAATACTTTTTCTCGTAATGATGTAGCGGTAGCTAATGTTCAGTTCAAGGTGGCATCTTTGACGATTTCACGCATGGCGAGAACTGACTTGTCAGCCACAAACGCGTCGCGTCGTCTTCAACCTTCCACGTGATACAACGAAACCGTCACGCGAAAGTCCACCTTGCGGGGGAAACCGTTGGCAATGGTCGCAATCCTTCTCCAAGTGCGAATTACAACGAGAGGGGATCTTATGACTTTGAGTGCTTTCTGTGGATAGGGATGGCGTGAATTTAGCACAACTCGACGCTCATACGAGTTTGCACGACTTGCCTTCTCACTTCGCCAGTCCCATTCTCCACATTAACCTTGAGGCTTTCAAACAACTTCACCCGCGGGACCTGTCTTTCAGTCCACTTCTCCCACATCCTCTCCACCCTCTCCATCTCGCTCAGATGCTGCACCCTCCACACCTCGCCTTCCGGTTCTCCCAGGGCCTCCAGAACCTTCCTACTCGTCTCAGGCATGAAGGGCTCCAAACATCTACCGACAACGCTCAGCGTCTCTAGGCCCACAAGGCGTGTAGTATACGCAAGTTTTGTGGGCGCTTTGGAATTCCATGGCGCGATGTCCGAGATTGTTTTGTTCGCCTGTCAAAGGAACCAACTAGTCAGACCGCTTGGATGACAAGAGGAGGTGACGGAGGGGAAAGAGAGGTGGAAAACACGTACCACTTTGAGCGTCTCCACAACCCAGACCAACGCTTGTCCAGCCTCCAGGTTGTCCATGCTCTCTTCGTACTTCCTCGGGAGGTCGGCAACGACCTTGAACAAGTCGTAGTTACGGTCCTGCTGGAAGTCGTATCCTGGTTCATCGAGGGGGAAAGGCGTGGCGCGGTCGTAGATGTGCTTAGAAGAGATGCGGAGGAGGTAATTCCCCAGCTGGGCTTCGATCTCCTTGCGGTATTTGATGAGTTGTTCTTCGGACCAATCTGGAAAAGGGAGGAAAGGATGATTGTGTCAGCCAATGATGAAAGAAACAGAGACAGGAAGACAAGAAACGGTGCCAGCAGACCGGGTGCATGACAGAGAAATGCGTGTGTTTGCGTGTAAGACTAAGCGCAAAAAACTTACCAGCATCAACCCTCCAACGTCCTCCGACACGCATCATGTAGTACCTCACCACATCAACACTATATTTATTCATTGCCTCGAGTGGATCGGCGACGTTCCCTAAACTCTTGGACATCTTCTTCTGCGAGGACGTCCAATGCGCGTGAGTAAGCAAAGTCCTAGCCAGAGGAATGGGTGTCGATTCCGAGGTTGAGCTGGATGTCGACGGTTGTGACGTGGCAGGCGTTGACGACTTCGACGACGAGAGAGAGGGCTGGAATGGACCTCCAGAGAGCGCGAGGATGATAGCTGGGAGGTATATCGCGTGGAAGCGGAGAATGTCCTTGCCTATGACTTGGATGTCCGCAGGCCACGCCCCAGTGGCAAGGCTTGAGGACGCTGATGCGGATGATGATGGCGACCAAGGGTACCCAGCCCCAGTGAGGTAGATAAGGAGGGCGTCGAACCACACATAGACGGTATGCTGTGGGTCGTTTGGCACTGGTACGCCCCATTCCAGTCTTGAGCGGGGCCTTGAAATAGAGATGTCGGAGAATGTGAAGTCCTTCACCAAAGCCACCTTGGGTGAAGTAGGTGCGTCCTCTGGACCTTCGGAAGAAGGGGGAGCGGGGCCAATAAGTGCAGCACCCAACATCCCCAGCACGTTTCGACGATATTGCGGTGGGTACACGCTCCGGGTGTTCTTCGCATAATGCTCTATGAGCGCATCACGAAAGGCGGACAGACGGAACATGTAGTTCTCCTCTGATGTCCATTCGACCACCGAGCCTGTCTCGAGAGAGATGGTGTGCCCGTCTCCTGCGGGAGGTGCTGGGGACTTGGACACCTGGGCGTCGGTATAGAAGCATTCATCGGTGACGGAGTACCAGCCGGAATATTGGGCTTTGTAGATGTAGCCCTTTGCGTAGAGGTCGCGCTGAAGACGTTTTATCAGTACGAGAACCATATGAAGCCCCAATGCAAGCACTTGGAAGGGAAGATGGAATGTAGAAATAACTTACCCAGACGTGTTCGACTGCTCGATGATGCTCCTCAGAGGTGGTACGCATAAAGCACGTATTACTGATATTAGCGCGTTTTCCTAGATCCTATACTCTCTTGGAGTCAGTACTACACTTCTGAAGGGAAGTTGAAGCCCAAACATACCCGAAACCTCTCACTCAAAGAATCGCAGAACTCCTGTTCTCTTCCGCTCTCGTCAAAGTGCAACTTGGCAGCTCGCTGGATCTTCATCCCATGCTCGTCGGTACCAGTTAGAAACTCGACTTGACGACCTTTCATCCGCTGGTATCGGGCGAAGACATCCCCAATAATGAGCGAGTACAAGTGCCCAATGTGTGGTGAAGCATTTGGGTAGAAAATTGGTGTGGTGATGTAGAACGGTTTTTGAGTGACTTTGATATGATTCAAGGGAGCGTCGGACGAGGTAGCATTGTGAGTGTGTCTAGAAATGCATTGTACTACTCGAATACGAGTATAGGGTAGGCGAGGAACCAGAGGACGTCGGAACACCATCAACAGTGTTCGAAAGGTGAAAATTCGGTTCGTCACCATGACCGGCCCGGATTATGTAATGATGAATCACCATCGCGTCACAAGTTCTTTCCCATTTTCTTGCAATTTTCTTTGCTTCAGAGTTTCACTCATCTGAGTCCCATTGTCCTGGACCTTACATTCCACAAACACAACTGTGCGCTCTATGCATATTCTCTACTGCAGGAACTAGTACTCGTACCAGACTACCAGTTAATTCAACCAAAATTCAGCACCCCTTCTTGCCGTTTTCAAATTTCACTTGGCGAGTCCACTGGTCCACCTTTTTCTGGGAACCTCGCTCTCCGGACTTCTATGCTTTGGAAACTGTAGCTTCCACGAGAGATTTGACCTGGAAACGTGGCATCATTCTTACTGGTTCCTGACTGGCTTTTGCGCTTTGGCGACGCATCCACTTTCTCTGTTCCTTTCTTGCATTGGTCACGATTCTCCTTGATAGTGAATTTTCTGTTAACACGACTTTGAGACCCGATCTTGTCAGGCGTTCCTTCTCATGACAGACATTTGCCTGTCGCAGAAAGATCATGGGTCTCCACAACATTGACCACTCCACCCCTGGCCTCTCAAAGATCAGCTATTCTGATTTGCCATTGCTCATGTGGTCCTCATCAACTCCGGTAGTTTGACGTGTAAAGTCAGGCTGAACCTTGAGAAATCTATTATCTCCTGACGCACGTTGATAAGGGTTTTCCGCAGAAGAGCTTAGGAAAGTTCGGCCACCATGGCAGGGCATATCAGCGTATCCTTTCCGGAAGTACTTCAGGTCCCAACGCGAGGCACCAGACCCGTTATTCTGAAGCGAGAGAACCTGATTTATCTCTTTACTCACAAGCTCTCCTGTAACAGATTGACAATTTCTTCGGAAGATTTGGTCTGTCTGTCCCCTGAAATTACTAATTGTTCCAATTTGTCGTTCATGCGACCGAGACTTTCGTGCGGCCATAACCTGTCGAAATTGCTACGATTGCGATCCATGAATTCGTCCTATATCTCCAGATTTCTAGTCTCACGCGGAGCGTCGGGGCAGGCGGCAAATCAAGAACCGTATTGTTCTCAACTGGCCCCGCCCAATCGATTTTCGTTACATCCTTGTCTCTCGGAGCTGTCTGCCATAATCCTATTTTCACAATGTCGGAGTCTCTCGCAATGGAGCACCCAGATTAGAATTGGGCCACTCGATGAATGCTGGCTTTCTGCCGTATCGTCTGTTCAGTCGTAAACTTAGCCCATTTTACTGGCTTTAACTTTTACTATCTCTCATGCCATTCACTCGCCCTCAAGATGCTCATCAAACAACGCTGAGTCCTACGGGACAATAAAAGCTCGTAAAATTACATGTTCGAGACGTCCTATCGAGAGGGGCATACATTCTGATTCAGAATTCTATGTACCTTACATTGCGATATGCACTTTGAAGCCGCTTATTATCTTTCCATTGAGCACAACGGCAGGATGTCATTCGCCTTAAGTATGGACCTGATTTATGCCAAGCGTACAAGGCTGCAAAGGTAACCTTTCTCTTGCTCATCTTGAAGCCGTACTACATCCACGCTTGCTATGTCAATAGTTCTCTCTAGAACTCTGTTGACGCGTATCACTTTTTTCGAAGCATCAAATGCAGTCCACAAATTTTCATCAGAAGAATGACACCCATTGGTTCAAATTCTTGACCCTGTAGAACGACCCACCTAAAGTCCTCTTCCAACGGCGCGGGACTTGAGTAGCTTTCAGGTTCTGTATCGGATTACCTTTTCAAGAGTAAGTCCATTGCGGCCGCCTTAGAATCCGGACATGTCTCCATTTGTGTCCGCAAGTCTTCAGCGCTTAACCCCGTACGTGTTCCCAAATCGGAACAGCGCCTCATCTCGAATATAAATGCCAGCAAAGAAACACTGAAAGTCCCCAGACTCGTACAATTTGCTTGCCTCTCAACCAAGTGATAACCGCTCTTTCGACTACAATGCATATCTTGCGCAGAGCTCTTAGCGCCGCGCTGCTTCTCCCACTGTTCTCTGTCTCGTCCGACGCGAGGTCAGGCCAGGTGGTTTTATCTGCTATTCACGCGGATTCTCTGCCTCTACACGCCAGCTGTACACTGGTGCGAATATATCTGTTTTGTAGCCCGCTTTCTGTTTTTCCTGATTGTCGTCTTCACGTAGGCATGCGATACGTCTGATCTAGGCAAGGTCGTCTACGATCAGTTGAATACCACCGCCAAAGTACGTTCTGTTCTCCTTCTTCTTCCCTTCGAGTCGCTTAAATGCGTGTAGCATTCTGTCAAACCTGGGGTTAACAATACTGGTACACCTGCGTCTGAGCGCTCTGTAGGTTTCAAATGTCCGAAGTAGTGGAAAATCATGCTGATTGATCATAACTTGTAGATTCCTCCCTCAGGCGTGGCCCTTGCCAATCAAACCGACGCTGTAGGCAACAGTGCCTTCTGGAACTACAGGAACAGCTTGTTTGGGAATACCTTCGTCCAGACTGGAATACCGCCTGCTGTGGTCAATCATGACGGCCAGCTGGTCGTTATGTACACCGACAAGTCCACCAATGAACTCTACTTCGTCTTTGGAGACAACGACAGTTTTGGAACCCCAATCAAATTTGTCGACGGCTCGGAACGCTCGTATCCTGTCAGTGGCAGCCAAGCTCCTGCCCTCATGTCTTTCCTTGGCGACCTTCACGCGGTCATCCAACAGAATTCCAATCTCATTCACTTCATCTACAACGACACCACTCAGATTTGGAACATGGAAACTGTCATTACCAGCTCCTACTCTGTCCCTACTCTGACCTCCTTTAACGACCAACTCTTCCTTGGCGTTGTCAGTTATTCAGGGAATAAACTCGCGTGGGCCTCCTGGAATGGCGAAAGCGGCTGGAGTAGCATCCAGCCCGCAAACGGCGAGTCAACTTGGGGAATCCCTGCATTGTTCGTCCAGGATTCCAAACTCTATATGGCTTTCGCTGCGAACAATGACGGTCGCCAGATCTTGACCCTTGTCTTTAACCCCTCCGCCCAGACCTGGTCTCGAGCCTCAAACCCTCCAGAGACTACGGCGTACGGTGTTTCTGCAACATATGGCGACGAGCTGTCCTTCGTCGCTTTCCAGGATCACCGTAGCACTGGAGGTGATTTCGTCAGCGTTTTTGACGGAACGTCATGGTCCCAAAGCCATGAGAACACGGGAGAAAGCTCGTCTGATACGCCAACAATGGCCATCCTCGATGGCGTTGTGAACCTGGTATTCAACTCGAATAATGGAAACAGGGATATCTTGTGGACTCAACGTCCCTTGACTAATTATTCGCTTGAGTCCTGGATGTCTGTCATCGGCGACAACGTGTACCTTTCACAGCTTTCCATTCCTGGATCCCACGACACTACTGCCATCTCGTACACCCCTACAGTGGGCTGCCAAACGATGTCCATCATTGAGCAATTAAACGCTGGGCTCAGATACTTTGATCTACGAGCTGGGCTCGTCAACAATGTCCCGATCATGTTCCACAACTTCTATCCTATCGACCCACCCCTCTTCCTTCCGTTGTCCTACGTCATTGCGGACATCCAACAATGGCTCGATACACATCCCTCGGAGGCTGTGGTTGCTCAAATCAAACAGGATAACGACCCAGTCAACTCGACTATAAGTTTTGCGACTGGTGTCAGCCGCGTAATCAATTCGAACGCTGCAGCCTGGAACCTTGGCACCACCATCCCAGCCCTCCAAGATGTACGAGGGAAGATACAGCTTATCCGCCGTTACGACGTTAACACAACAGCTGGAGAAAAGGCAATTGGAATTGACGTCAGTTCTGGGTGGCAAGACAATAACCCCAGGTTCCAGATCACTACCCCAGCAGGCGTCCATTTTGTCATACAGGACGAATATCAGTTTGACGAGGCTCTGGAAGACCTCATTCCAGACAAGTTCACACTGGTGAACAATCTCATGAACGAAGCCTCCAGTAGCGTCGCAAGTCCGATGACGTGGTACATCGATTTTGCGAGCGCAACTCACAAATTGGACGTTGATGGGTTCTGGATTATGCCTAAGGATATAGCAGTTGGTGCTTGGGATGTGGTAAATTTTGTTTCCGTCTCCGGGGTGAACACGCGTCTTCGTAACCAACTTTATGGACTCCCAGTAAACCACCGTTACGGTACTATTTTGATGGATTTCCCCGAATCTCCCTCGGATGACCTTATCGCTCGTATCATTGCCACAAATATGTAAATACTTGCTTTTGCCTCTAATTCTGGCGTGAATTAAATATGCCTACTTTTCTCCTTTGCCTACTGGGGTACCAGTCCGCTGATTGCTTCGTTCTGCAGCAATAGAAACACAGTGACCAATAATAATACAATGGAAAACTATCCTCAAGTTTTCGCAGTATGCTGAGTACATTTCCAGAAATCGAGAGTAAATAGGAAAGTTGCAGTCATCTACAGTTGACCAGAGTAGGATGTGTTGTCGAGGAAGATCTTCAGCGGCCGACTAGCTCAGCTGGTTAGAGCGTCGTGCTAATAACGCGAAGGTCTTGGGTTCGATCCCCACGTTGGCCATGAATTTTGCATTTTTGCTATCCGTCTTAGCAATTCGGGTTTCATTTTTCGTTCTGTTTGATGTTCGCCATATATGCGATGCGATCTCCGTACCTTATGGTAGGCTTCATCACTGCGTTCGTTTGTCGACGACGTTGTTAGATACCGGACAACCGTAGAAATTATGACGCAGTGAATCAGCCTANGAATTTTGCATTTTTGCTATCCGTCTTAGCAATTCGGGTTTCATTTTTCGTTCTGTTTGATGTTCGCCATATATGCGATGCGATCTCCGTACCTTATGGTAGGCTTCATCACTGCGTTCGTTTGTCGACGACGTTGTTAGATACCGGACAACCGTAGAAATTATGACGCAGTGAATCAGCCTAGTGCGTTCAGTGAGCGCATCGTACGATACTAAGAATGATATTCAAATGGATTACAGTATGCAGTATTCGAAATGCAGAAGCTTTGTTGCGCGCCACAAGTGCTCCGATTATATATGGCTGATGATCCTAGTCACCTCCTCCCAACGCCTTACAGTAATGAATGCCAACTACACCCCGCTGTCTGAGATACCTGCAGTATGCTTTCCTTTTCTTTGATGTGCATCGAGCGCTGGATATTGACTGACCCTCTGACATGCCATAGATTCATGGTAGCCTGCAAAGGACTTTCCGTCGCGGTGTGACCAAACCGCTTTCTTGGCGCCGTCGACAACTTCTGCAACTTGCTCGCTTTGTGAAAGAAAATGCAGACGCACTTGCAGAATGCCTCTATCATGATCTTGGAAAGCCGAAGCAAGAAGTAATGATGCTTGAAGTAAGGTCTTCCGTGCAGCGTATTCTCTCTGCTGCAGAGAATTTCGAGAAGTGGGCACAACCTAACCTCGTCAACCCGTCTCAGCCATGGCAGCAAGGGTGGAACCCCAGAGTGGAGAAATCACCTAAAGGGGTCGTATTGATTATATCGTAAGTTCTTTCGGAGCGTTCGCAATTTAAATCTGTGCAAATCGTAAATTCTCCCCAGGCCTTGGAACTTTCCTGTACTCCTCACTATGATTCCGCTCTGCGGTGCAATTGCCGCAGGCTGCTGTGCATTGATCAAGCCATCGGAGCTCACGCCAACGGTATCTGCCTTCTTGGCGAAGTCGCTCTCGAAATATTTGGACTTGAATGCTTACACATTCGTCCTTGGTGAGATCCCGGAAATGACGGCAGTCTTAGAGCTGAGATGTAAGTCGTGTTAAGTTGACAAACTGTGGGGTAATCTGTTCACGAGCGCTTCCTAGGGGATCACATCTCCTACACTGGGAACAGTCGAGTTGCACGCATCATAGCCGCCGCCGCCGCCAAGCACCTTACACCCGTGACCTTGGAGCTGGGCGGTAAATCGCCTGTGATCGTTGATTCAACTGCAGACCTACTTATATCTGTGAAACGAATTCTCTGGAGTAAATTGAATGCTGCTGGTCAAATATGCGTTGCCTCCGACTACGTTCTGGTTCAAAAATCCATCATGCCAGAATTTCTCGAAGCTTGCAAGGAAGTCCTTGCAACATTCTTTCCAGGCATCGGAGGTGCTTTGAAGTCCGACTCGTACAGCCGGATTGTCTCCGATCTACACTTCAAGCGGTTGAAGGGCCTTCTTGTCGAAACCAATGGTAAGACCGTGGTTGGCGGCAATTGGAACGAACAACAACGCCAAATTGAGCCGACGATCGTAGTCGACGTTGAGCCGGGAGATGCACTCATGAACCAGTGAGTCTAGCTCTGCTATCACTATATTCATCTTCGAGATTCCGACACATTTCATAGAGAGATATTCGGGCCAATTTTACCCGTCATAGCGGTTGAAGATATCAATGAGGCTATAGAGTACTTGAATACGCGGTATGTTCTCCGGAAGCTCACTTGTAGCATATGTAGGCCACTAACACATCGGGTAGCAATGACTCTCCCCTAGTTATCTACATATTCTCCCAGAACGAAGAAAATAAGAAGAAAAGTAAGTCGTTGTTCCACTTTTATGACCCCCGTGTGGCCTTACCCACCTCCAAGTCATTGCCAACACTACCAGTGGAGCCGTCGCTATCAATGATACGTTTATGCAAGTAGCAAGTATGTTCTCCTCCTGACGCTTCTTTAAACCCGACCCTCACAATCCATCGGGATCTATCCAGTTGAAGAACTACCTTTCGGCGGCGTAGGAGAATCTGGACGTAAGTCCTCCTGTTACGTCCCTTAGTTTGACTGACTGGAAATACATAACTCTGGATAAGACGGTCGAATCTTCGGAAAGCGCACGTTTGACAATTTTGTCTATGAACGGAGTATCACCGATACGCCCTATGGGTGATTTACGCTGGCTTTTCTCTACTATCCCCCAGACTGATCAAAATTTGCAACAGGGATGAAGAGGTACTAGCTGGACGATACCCTCCTTACCAAGAGGAATGTCCCGAGATCGTGAAAAGCATTCTTGAGTATTCAATTCCTGACGTGTAAAGGTTGACGCCTTCAAGCGGGAATGACGTTACATTCTAAGCTACAAACACTCTCTAGAACTCGAATAAAGACTGTTACTCGGATTTATATCTTTGAATCAATTGCCGAGTTTTGAAATCAAAGGAATCAGACGACCCGCAGCTCCAGGGTGCTGCCTCTTCACATGTCGCTTTACTGCATCTTTTCGAGTGAGCGGAGAAACGCGGCATTTTGGTGAGGGGCATGGCCAACTCTGAGTCTGGTGGGCCAGGGACTCGAGGTGGTGAAGCATGTCCCCTAAAGACTTAGCGAAGCTGATGGTACAGTGTGGCTTCCTGCATTTGAAAATCTCCTTGTTGCGCGAGTTGCGGAGGACGATATAAGGTAGAGTCGGATCATCCTTTTCTATCACGTAGTGCGCTGTTTCGGATCCGTCTGCACGGGAAGAAGAGGCGTGACGGGAATGTGCGTCGTTTGCTTTGGTAGTGCGCTTGGGGCTACGAGCAGCATGTGAGGTTGAAGAAGCAAATACTTTACCCCTGGTAGAATGGCGAACAGCTGGTAGGTACTCCTCGTCAGGGCCAACAGTACAACGAGTCGAGAAATTTTCGTTCTTCGTGCTCTGTGGAGAAGTAATATCCATATCCGCCTCAAAGTCAGAGCTGATCGGTGACGTGGATCCGTTGCATATTCTGCCAATATTCAATCTACTTGTCAAAAACGCTTGTTAAGCCCAGGAAAAGATCTGGCGTACCTTTCTTCCTGACCTTCAACGTCGCCGAAAGGCTCCGGACCACACCACAGAGCGACCTTAGGTACCTCAGCTAGATAAACAGAATCAGCATGATGAGCTGTCGTACACTATTCATCACTGCTTACGAGGGGGAAGAAGTTCCCAAGGAACTTGTCCGTATGTCAGTTCCGGATTATAGACAACAGGTCTCGAGAAGTCGAATAATGTGTGGGCTTCTGACATGGGGAAATCGTGGTCGTGGTGCTCAAACGCCTGGTCCTGTCCGTGGTAGGAGGATGCGTCGAAGTCGTCCATGAGACCAGTGATTGAGGAATCCATTGGAGGCAGTTAGTGAGCTTATAAGCGAAGCTTATGAAGATAGAGATACGGAGAAAGGTAGAATTAAGACAAGTAAGAGGAGGGGCGGGTACCTTGGAGGGGCATACTGAAGATGAGCGGCTTATATAGACTAGATGAACAATGAGAGCTGGGAAGCCTCGAACGAAATCCTTTTGCGATGGGAAGTGAAGAGGGAATCCTTTTGACAAAGCGTTTTATCGCTTTCGTCGACAAAGGGATTTTCTTTCTTTCCTTTGTGTCAAAGAAAACGATTGAGAAAGCCACACATGACCACCTGTCAAAAGACGATAAGCGGATTTCCCATCTGACTCGGATAAGGAAGATATAGCGGACAATGCTCACCAGAGTCAAATGGGCAAAAATCGATCCTAAGACGCACCCGCATCGTCATGACGGGTCATCCACCTTCTGGGGCGTAGCGGGGGGGAGTAAAGACGGGCAGACAAAATTAGGCGACAATGCGAAGGCCTATCCTCGAGGTAATAATCTAAAAACCCACTCAGACGCGTGGAACGTATAGGGAGAAATCCGGAGTAATGGCATATTCCGGCGCAGTCGTCAACGACTTCATGAAGAATTTGAAGTTGAAGGTTGGTACTAAGATTGTGGAGTTCTCAAAGAGAAAGCAAAACTGCTGAAGAAATCGGGCGTCGAAAATGTCTAGCATCCGTATTCAACAGGCTCTTGCAGCGACATCTTATCTGAAAGACTAGAATGTTGGTCAGTATTCCGGACGTTTGAATGGCAGCATTTCCGAACCTGCTCTAAAGCGAAGGACTCAGCGCAACTTTCGTCCGCAAGCTAATGCACTGGTACCTGTGTCCTTGGTTGAGGCTCAGTCTAAATGCCTTCCGCAATAATCCAGTGCTTGTGGGCCATTGTTCGCTGAGAGGCCGACATTGCATTTCTTGACAGAGAATTGACGCACAGCCGAGAACCCAGCCTCTCTCAGAGACCTTCGTTGAGTGACGGCAGGTTGGGAATTGGCATCCGCGTCAGTGCTGAGGGCGGATCGTCTGGTACCACCGCCACTCCTGGGTTTGTAAGAGGCTGATAGGGTGAGGAGCTCTGTAGGACGCCTTGTAATTCTCCGACTTCATCCGACGCAACCCAGTCAGCGAGCGAAATGAAAACGCATGAAAGAGGTATCTTCCAAGTAGATGCTTGAACATCAGTAGTCAGGCCAGCGCAACAGAGGAGCCTATAGGAGGTTCAGACCTTGGAGGGCGTTCAAGGTATCCACGAGGTGGATAATGTAATTCAGAGACTCGGCCACCTGCAGATACATGGATAGCAGTGGGCAGTGCGGCAGAGCAAAGTTCAACGAAAACCGCACTCCTCACAGCAGGCCCGGTCTAGGCCGTGCTGACATAATCACCCCTTTATATCTCGGGTAGCTCTGACGACCACCTCTCCGTTCCTCTTTCTAACCACCACCACCACCACCACCAAATTCTCGTACAACTAGCGCTCTGTAAGTCATTACTTCGAGTACGATGTTGATTTGGGACTAACTTGGGAACAACTTGGCTCCTCACGCCTTGCAGATCAGTCAAGTAAGTCCCCGTTACTGCGATGCATGTCATTCACGACACGGTCTGACACCGTTTCAGAGCATGCAGATTTTCGTAAAGACCCTCACCGGAAAGACCATCACCCTCGAGGTCGAATCCTCCGACACCATTGACAACGTCAAGGCCAAGATCCAGGACAAAGAAGGGTAAGTCCTGGCCCACCCCGCCACCTCCGACGCCACTGATGAGCCACCTGTTGTCCAGCATCCCTCCTGACCAGCAGCGTCTGATCTTCGCTGGCAAGCAGCTCGAGGATGGGCGCACTCTTTCGGATTACAACATCCAGAAAGAGTCTACCCTTCACCTCGTCTTGCGTCTGCGTGGCGGTATGCAGATCTTTGTCAAGACGCTTACTGGCAAGACTATCACCCTCGAGGTCGAGTCTTCCGACACCATCGACAACGTGAAGGCAAAGATTCAGGACAAGGAGGGTATCCCTCCCGACCAGCAACGTCTCATCTTCGCGGGCAAGCAGCTCGAGGATGGACGCACCTTGTCCGACTACAACATCCAGAAGGAGTCCACCCTTCACCTTGTTCTCCGTCTTCGTGGTGGTATGCAGATTTTCGTGAAGACGCTCACCGGCAAGACGATCACCCTTGAGGTCGAGTCGTCTGACACTATCGACAATGTCAAGGCAAAGATTCAGGACAAGGAGGGGTAAGTTAACGTTGTCATCCTGAGTCTACTATTATTCATCAACTCATTCTTCTCTTAGTATCCCGCCTGACCAGCAACGCCTCATCTTCGCTGGAAAGCAGCTTGAGGATGGCCGCACCCTTTCGGACTACAACATCCAGAAAGAGTCCACCCTTCACCTCGTCCTCCGTCTCCGCGGTGGTATGCAAATCTTCGTCAAGACCCTGACGGGGAAGACTATCACCTTAGAGGTCGAGTCTTCTGACACCATTGACAACGTCAAGGCTAAGATTCAGGACAAGGAGGGCATTCCTCCGGATCAGCAGCGCCTGATCTTCGCGGGCAAGCAGCTCGAGGACGGCCGCACCCTTTCTGACTACAATATCCAGAAGGAGTCGACCCTTCACCTCGTCCTTCGTCTCCGTGGTGGTCTCTGAGCCCGTTACTTCTCTGTTGGCCTCGTCGTTTAATTCCTTCGTTGGATTGTAGTGTATTCAGTGTTCTGGTTTTGACGTGATCTTTCCGAAATGTTGATAATTCTATACTTTGACAAGGCTTTGGAAGGTGTGAGGTTACAAATTTGAAACCCCCCATCATGGGACTTTACTCTGACCTGGCTGGTGATCGATATCTCTAGGCAGTTCAACCCGCGTACTCGTGTAGCCTCTAGCCCCTCAAAGGCAAGAAGCTGTTAGCAGAGACAGAGCACATCATCATACATATGCTGTACAACGATGTCATAAGGAGATTTCTTTGTCCTGACGACTTCTTTTGTAGGCGCTGCTACTACTAGTACTAGTACAACGCGTCTGGGAGTTGGTCACGAGACGGGAAAACAGTGATCACGGGCGAAGATAACAAATCATCAATTTGCGTTCAATGCGTTGGTTTATTGCCGCGCCTTCTGTCATACCTCCAGTACTTACATTTCGTTGTATCGAGGTCGTCCGAGAATGGCCGATTCAGTCGACAGGAGTAACCTTTGGTTCGACGACGGAAATATCATCCTCAGTGTTCGGGGCACTCATTTCCGCGTCCATCGTGGAGTTCTAGCTCGCCACTCCAAGGTTTTTAAAGATATGACTTCGATTCCACAACCTCCTGCGGCAGACAGCTGCCCAACTGTACCTCTTGACGATAATCCTGAGGACTGGGAAAAGCTTTTGAAGATCATGTACGACTGCGATCTGTGAGTTTTCTTGCGCTCGCGTCACGACATTCAATGTCGTTCTCAACTACTCAACGCTTTAAGATCTCACCTCTCATGGGAAACATTCGAACTTCCCGCTTTGGCCGCTGTTCTTCGCCTAGGACGGAAGTATGCAATCGACAAACTGCACGAATCCGCACTGGAGCGCATCCTAGGTGCTATACCCGATTCTCTTGTTAAACTGGATAAATATTTTCTAGAATTGGGGCAGGGTGTCCCATTTGGCGACGACCTCATTGACCTTCTCAACCTGCTCCTTGAATTAGACCTCGACTCTCGACGGCCAGTTGTTTATTGGCTTTGTCTCTACTGGATTTCCCTGGTATATCCTTCTTCCTGTACTTCCCCCGTCCTGCTTCTCTGATGTATCTTCATATTCAAAGAACGAGATCCTTCACGGAGTTGAGCGGCTCGACGGCACTATCGCCCGACTTTCTCCTGAGTCAATAGAGAGGCTGATTCAAGGACAAGATAACATCCTGCGTTCGCTGGAGTTCATGGCTTTCCAAGACGTATGCGTTCCAAGCCCGATGTGTACCAGAAAAGTAACGTGCGGGAGTGTGGTGGCAATTCGGTCGTTGGTGTGGCCATTCCCCTTTGTTGACACAGCTCTCAAGAAAGGGATGCACCCCGCCCTCAACAATCTATGCCAACAATGTCAAGACAATCTCGCTGGCATTCGCGAGACTCGCCGTCTGGGTCTTTGGAACAATTTGCCCTATTATTTTGGACTAGGGCCACAGGCAACTGAATAGCTGCAGACCTCTCGAGTGCTGGTTTGTCAACGATTCTATATTTCTATAAACAACTTCCAGTCTCGTGCCACTATTTTGACTAGAATTCATATTTCTACGTAGCTTCAGTTACACTCGCGTGCCTATGCGATTACGACGTGACTATGGCCATTTTGCAAACTGGAAACAAGCGAAACGCCCTAGGTATACGTATCATTGTTGTTCTCTAGAATGACTTGCCATGTTACTTTGGATTGCAACTGTCGGGTGAAGATATGCCATGCAGCAAGCGTATTGCGGTCCTCATTCCATTCCCTACTATCGCACTTGCTTCAACGTTACATCAATCATTCACTTCTCGTCCGTGTAGTTTGGGTCTATTCACTTCTGCTGCAGCGACGAATAAATTATGTGTTACAAAAATCTTGCAAGCGACGAGATTTGGTAGTAGTGTTTAAAGCAGAAAGACAACGAAAGGAACGTTAGGCAATTGACAATGCAACGGGGCCAAATTTGCAGAGTAAGTAAAGTATCCATGTAAAGATCTATGCACGACGTGGCAGTAAGAATGAGAAGCTAGAAAGACAAAGGCGTGATTAAAAACCCGGCAAGTTAAATCGAATGAAATACAAAGTGTATCATATGAGAGAAGAAAGGAATAAGGTATAGCATGCGGGGTAGAAGTGGGGAATAGTATTGATTTCCATCGTCCGACGATATAAAGAGGGGGAGAAAGAAAGAGGGGGAATTCATGACGACGATTATAATCGCACAAGGTGATCGGAGCGTTCGTAACAAATCGTCAAAGAGGAGCTGTGAAAAGCACAAGATACTTATGGACGCCAATTAGACCCAAGAGCATAGGAACAAGAAGAGAGGATGAAAGTCCGCGAGGTCCGACAATAAGCGAGAAAGAGTCTGTGATGGGTATCCAGCATAGGTTACGACGAAGACAGCAGAGCTGCCGAGTATCGATTTTTTTCCGGATGAGGGCATGGCCGGCGACGACGGCAGGATGAAGATAACGGGATTGAAGCATGGACGATGGCAATGAGGCTGAATAAACTGAAGGAATATGAGTGAGGAAACCACTTCAGCGTCGAGCTGTGATCGAATCATAGAAGCTGTTGGAAGGAAATGCATGAAACTTGACGAGGAACGATTCAATGGGGTGAGGTGCCGCTCTCCTAACCGACGACGACGCCTTGCATGTTCAATTAGAGGAGTTGGATAGCCTTCAAGCAGTTGTGG
This sequence comes from Gymnopilus dilepis, assembly GCA_002938385.1. NCBI lineage: Eukaryota > Fungi > Basidiomycota > Agaricomycetes > Agaricales > Galerinaceae > Gymnopilus > Gymnopilus dilepis. Next base: position 23,725 of record NHYE01001102.1, read on the forward strand.
CTGCATGTCGAGGGAAACAAGGTGTCCAGTGAACAACAGGCAATGGTCCCACAATCTACAAGCGAGGATGTCAGCATACTCAGTTACAGGATGAAACGCAGCAGACCAAGGAGAGATAGAAAGAGATGCAACGCCTTGGACTGCAAAGACGTAAAGGAAGTTGCGCCTGAAACGTCTTCAGCAGCCTGCAAGTGGAGGTGACACCCGCAAGAGGTGCCCACTCCTGACGCACAAATGGCGTCCAAAGGAAGATATAATGAAAGAACTCTGCTCACCAGATGGAAGCACCTGAGAGGGTCAAAGACGACCGCGTCTCCGCCCTCTCAGAACATCTCGACCTGCTTCGCCCCACGCATAGTAAAGCACAAGCTTCAATGCATCAACCCACCAAACAGCACCCAGTAGTCAATCAGAAGCTTCTTCGCCCACTCCTCCGGCCTTCGAGCACCTCATTAAAAGTCCAGGCCACACCACGCCACCCATAGTCCAAAGCACCGATGCCACCCACCGACCCCGAGAGAAGATAAAACCAAGGAACGAAAGGAAGGGGGAAAAGAATCCCCTCACTAACGCTCATTGCTCCCCTCTCACCCTCGCTAGCCCATCCCATCTCTCCATCCTCCGCCTCGCATCGACCTCGAGCTGCTCCAGCGCCTCTCTCCTTCCAACGTCCATCTTATCAACACCTCCCTTCCCCTTCCCACTGTTGCCCGCCACAGCCGCACCCGCGCCCGCAGCGGCGCCCGCCGCCAACGTCGAGTTGTTGCCGTTGACGTCTGCGAAATCGCCGACGGCCTGTCCAGTGGCGTTGATCCTCGTGTTGCCCAGGATCTTGGCGTCCACGCCGTTGTTGGTGTAGACCTGGGTGACGGGGTACACGACGAAGAGGCAGAGCATGGCGGAGACGAGGATGACGATGGTGCTGATGTTCATCACGCCGCGCCAGGGGAAGTCGCCGCGCGAGCGCATGCTTGTGGGCTTGTAGGGGATCGTCGTGGCGTGTACTTGTTTCTTCTTCAGCGTGGAGGAACGGGTGACATCCGCAGCGGCGCTCGTCCGTGGGTCCTGAGAGACTGTGGAAGGAGTCGCCTTCCCCGAAGATTTCTCGGGTTGGCCGATGGTGCTGCCATCTTTCGAGTGGAAATAACCTCCTACGACCCTGCCGCCCACCATGCGTATCCACTCTTCCTCCTCCTCATCCAGCTCGTCTGCATCAATATCCTCATCAGGGTCGTAGGAGTAAGCGACCAGCCCGCCTTGGCTCCTCCCAATCTCGGAAAACATGAGCGATGAGCCGCCACGGGATCCGATGCTTCCTTGGTGGACGCCAGGGATCCCAGGGTGAAGGGGCATAGGCGGCCGCCCACCGACAGAGTTCGTGCTGAACCCCGATCCACCCGTGTTCATCCTCGGCGGCGTGCTCATCCCACTGCCACCCGTATGGTTGATCCCAAGTCCAACCAAAGGATACTTCGAGTCCTGCCCAAGGCTCGCAATGGAGTCGCCCGAATTGGAATAGACCGAGCTCCTGTTCATCGCGTGGTTAATACCCGGATGCGGGGGAAGAATACCGTCTTCCGTGGCGCTGAGGCGGTACAGGATCATGGACCCTCTTGACGCAGAAGAATGCAGCGCTGGGCGGGGGACGGCTCCGGATCCGGGTTGGGGGTAGGCGTGGTGGGTGAAGGCGGGCGGTGGGATGTAGCCGTGGTCTTTCAACATGCTGCTGGAGTCGGCTGATGGTCGCCGACTCGTCTGCCTGCTATCAGGTCCATCACTGGGTACACGTTGCATCTGCGCTGGCATGGGCGGATAGGGAGGGATGCCAGCCTTCAGGCTTCCTCCAGCTGGCCTGGCCAAGGGCGCAGCATATCCTGTGGGCGGTGATGGCGACAATGTCGATGCCAGCGTTGGCACCGTTGATGACGATGTCGAGGGGATCATCCCAGGGGTATGGGGCGCAACGACCGTGGTTGAAGAGGCAATCGATGGCAAACCCGAGATGGTCGAAGAGGAGGATGGTACTGGGCCGGAGCTGGGGTGGGGAGGCGGCAGACCCGAGACCGCTGTCGGCGGCGATAGCGCATGTGTCAGCTCTGCTGGCCCAGGTGAAGAGGGCGGGACGGCAATGTAGTCTCCCTTCTTGCTGGGGCTGTTGCTGGCACTCATCGCGTTCGCGTTGACCTGAGATTGGGCTAGAGGAGAGGGCCTGTACGCCGCAGTCAAACTTGACGGCCGTGGGTGAGGTACAGCAGGCGGACTACGCCGAGTCTGGAGCTGCGCCTGCGTCTGTGCCTGGGCCACCGAGGGCGGCGAAGAGGAAGTTGGGGGCGTAAAGAACGCAGGGGACGACCCGGACGACGAAAGCGGGACGGACGAGGGAGGCGACGACGACGACGGCGAGAAAGAGAGTGAGAAATCAGGAGACAAGGAGGGTGAAATGTTTTGTAATTGTATTTCCAGCCCAGCGGAGAATTGATTCTGACCCACAAGGGCCTCAATCGATCCGAAGTTCCCGGAACGGGCTGGATCCCCGCTGCCGTAACTCATCCTCTGCGTGCTCGTGGCCGTCATACCCGCTGACGATGGGGCAGTGCCACCACCGCCAGCACCCATCGCCCGACTCGAACCGACCAAGGGTGCACCCCGAGTTGCGCCTCCCTGCTCTGGAATTGGGCCAGACGAAGCAGAGCCAGCATTGCTGACAGAACGTGGTAAAGAACCCGACGATCCAGACGCCGTTGATGGCACCGGGGCTGATGCTGATGCCGACTTGGAGCCGACGGCCGCACCACGAGTGTCGAGTGCGTTATCAGCCGAGCCATAAGCGCGAGCGGGCATGGCTAGCCGTTGATCATCGGTTATGGTAATTGGCGCGTCTGGCTTGGACGCGTTCGCGTTGTGGGGAGCAGCTCTGGGAGGTCGTTTGGGCGGTGTAGGTGGCGAGGATTTTGCGGAGGAACTGCTGGATGAGGCGGAGGAGGAGAGTGACATCTTGGAAGGAGAAGAAGGTGCGTGATTGCTGGAACTTCTCTTAGGACTCCGCGGGGTGTCCTTGGGCGGGGTGGGTGGGGGTTGTTGAGTTGTGGACATAGAAGTCACTGCAAGGGAAAGAGAACGTATTCAACAATGATTATCAAGAGCAAGAGAAGGTTCAAAAATAGGCGTTATCAAGCCCCCGACCAAGGCAACTCCACCGTCGAAAACCGAGTAGAATAAAATGAAGACGTCGGCAAAAAAACACTCACATCTTTCTGTCTCTTCCCCTTCCATCTCGTCGTCGGAATCAGCTCTTGCTTGAGGGTCCAGCAGCGGCACGTCGTAGTCGACCGACTCATAGTCCCTTACCCACGAGCCTTGCGCGTGGGGAGGAGCGTGTCCATGTCCGGTTCGAGACGTCATCCTGATTTGTCTTATTCCTTTCGAGGCGTCTTCTGTTCTATGGATATCTTCTTCTCTTGGCTCTGCGGTCTAGGGGGGCCTGCGACGTGGGCAAAAGGGCGAGAGTCTATTTGCGGGGCGTGTGCTCGCGAATGAAGTTCGGGAGAGGGCCAATTCAGTAGGCGAAAGCAGACGTGAGCGGTGATTGGACGTGACGTTATAACCTCGGTGGTAGGCGGAGCGTGCAGTACAGCAGGCGGAGGATGACGTGAAAAGGTCAAAGGGGACAGCGGGCGGCCTAAACAACGCGACAGAATGAGTACTGGACGGGGGACGCTGGCGAGGCCAGGGTGCGGCGCAAAGTACGTACAGTACAGCCCGAGTGTGTGCGTGCTGGTCCGTTGCTGCGATGAATGTCTAGGGTTCAAGGAATCGACGTCAGCACGACGTGACGAACTATCACCCTACACGCGCTCGCCTCACCTAAACCCGATGAAGACCCCGTTCAGCCGCGAGGTCCTTCTGCGATTGGTCCAATCCCGCAGATTCCCACCTCTTTTCGTACTACGGGACCAAGCCTAGGGATGCGAAATCGACTGGCCGTATCGGAGTGCAGACAGGTATGGAGGAAAGGATCAAAAGAGCGTCTGGACTTGACGGCGTGGTCAAAGCGATGGCCAACGTTGACGGTGCTCGAGTCGACTGCGGGGAAGACCACGGGTGGGGAAGTGACCAAAATAGGCTGCGTTCCTTGCCTTGGCACAGCAAACGCGGATGTGGTGGGTGCGATCGTCCGTCTTTATGAGATGGACAGCGGGCTGCGTCCTCGGTCTAAAGAATCAGATGAGTGACGGAATCGTCCTAGTTATGGGCGATCCGTGAACGATCCTTCCTTGAGCCGCCTGCAGGCGTAGTGGAGGTCAATTTCGCCTAGATAAGAGCCTGCTAGCCAGTATGAGATGTGATATGATATCACGCCACAGGAGCCATGACAGCATTGGACGTACAGTGGTTGAAGTTCGAGTCCAATGTCCAATGTTGAGCTTTTCAAGCGGAATCTCCGTTATGAATCCGTCAGATTCGAGTACAAGTGTCGATCTACAGTGCTCCTAGAGTCACTCTCGAGGAAGATTTGGAAGAAGGGGGCGAAACGCACTGCAGGCAGAAGAGCAGAACTGTCCAAAAACAACACGGTGCCCGCCAGATCGGGTCATGCACGGGTAGGTCGCGTGAACTGTCACGCCACGTGGTCGCGTCAATGACGCGTTGAATCTATTTTTGGCTTGTCAGCCTCCGCGTCGACGCTGTCGAGTCTCGACTAATACGGATTGAAGATTATAGCAGGTAGTAAGTCAGCAATCAAAAGGCGTTTCTTTTGCATAAGTAAAGTATTCTATATGATTTAAAGATCATCAAAAAAAAATCTAGTTGATACAAGTAAAAGTACTAGGGGTACCCCTGATACAAGTTTCATTCGTATTAGAGAACGAGGGACGTCGTCTTCCAAGAAAGCAGACCAGGGAGCTTGAATGCCAAAAAAGACAAAATTATGGCCTCTCAGCAATGCCAGGCCTCTGCATCGCGAAATACAGAGACTTCCTGATGGACGTCAATTTCCATGCTCTGAGAGGAATGAAATGTCAAATGACTCATGAGCCCTTTCTGTAGTCACTGTAAAGCTGACCTTCGTAAAGCTAGTATATTCTATATTTCTAGGTGGGCAGTCGTTGCTCGAGACCAAGGAGGACGTGTCGCTGGTGCTGCTGGTATCACCTTCCGCGCCCGAGATGGACGTGTCGGTGGTCCCGCTGGTATCGCCTTCTTGATGAATGCCTTTGACTCTGACTAATTTGCGGATACAAGAACTTGAAGCAGGTAGAAACCTAAGGGCATAGACTGCAGAAATTCAAAAAAGTAAGAATACGAAGCAGAAATTATAGAATCTCACATACGCTTCTCGAGGGTGTAGTACAAAGACATTGAGTAGAAAGCCTCCGGTTGAGTGCTGTACTGGGAAGAGCGATTAATATTGGTCTTCAAAATGCACTGCAAGATAGCAAAGGATATGAAAATCAGAGTCGAGGAGCTTATGTCTCTGTAAACGTACCACGGCAATAAGTAGACAGACCTTTGTTCTACACAGGCCTTCTTTTCGTGCATCTCTGTCAAGAGTGGAGTGAATGTAAATTTGAATCGAGCTTTCAAGACGAATGTCGAGGAGATTAGATAACGAAACCCTTCGAGTACGATTTCAACTCTGTTGAAGATTGATGAGCACACTGGCATCTACTAGTAGGGACGAATTTGAGAGATTGATACTATATCCCTGTCGTATATACACCCAAAATATCTTCTAGATCATACTTCGCTCCAAACTTGAAGAAGGTGGGCTAACAGCACTCGGTCCGGAAGCAGAGTTGTACTTCCGAATGGATTATGTAAGTACCTTCCTTGCACAGCTTCCGTGTTGGCCGGAAGGCGATGTTGTCGCCAAAACATCACAAGCAACATGCCATGGACGCCCTCACTCGGTTTCGTTCTTCCTCCATCACCCATATCGACGTCAAGGTCACTCTCAGTGGGAGAGAGCTTCAAGTTGAAAGGTATTGCGTGACTCGATAGCTTTCGTCTTACCTGATCAAAGTGTTTGAATCGCAGGAATCTTTGGTTTCCAAAACACTCTATTGACACGCTATCATTGAAAGTTTTCAAGCATGAATGCAGCTCCTGCAGTGGAATATTCCGTTGACCGCTCCCCTTATGCATACGTTCCCGTCGACCCATTCAAGCCATCCCTTGCCTTCAGCTTGAGGAATCTCTTTCGCCGGAATGCTGAGCAGAATGATGTCGAAACTGGAGAATCTCTCTACAGTCCGCCGCCACCGCAACAGTCCAAAAATGTCGTCCAGCTTGGCGCTTCAAGCCACATGCCTACCAGGAGAAAAATGGGTTCAGTTGAGCAAGACATCCGTGTTCGCCCAGAATCGCCCGAACCGCCTGATGTCGCTCTTTCTCCACCACCTCGTGCTATGATCACCTTCGAACCCGCGGTTGTGCTACCCGGAGAACAAGATACGGAACCCCAGTCACAGTTCCCTATGTATCCGGACCACACCGTCGCATCTTTGTTAGCCCCAGGACCGACCGTTCACCACACCCCCGGGACAGATAACCAAAGGATGGAAGCGGAATCAACAGGTCACCTTGCAAGGCTCGTGATTGTGGCTGATGGGGAGGAAACCCCTGAAGAGAGAAATCCTCCAAGCGCAAGTCAGGGTAAGAGTTGATTGACCTCAAGCCATGCTATGCTCTTGACTAACGTCCTCTTTCAGCCCCCCAAGCTACGCAGTCAGCCTCATCAGAACATCGCACAGACCTTGAAGCAGATGGAGAGCAGTTTCCAGTCTTTCCTGAATCAAGTACAGCCCGACGATATTCTCCACCGGTATCTTTACCTACCCTCAAGGGTCATGGCCAGGATGTCATGCTCTCACACTCTCTTGAGAGCTTAGGACGCAGTGCGGCCATGAACAAACTAACAGGCGGAACTGCGCCATTTCCACCATCTCCAGAACCGAGCACCCACTATGAAAGCACCCTCGTGCCAACTGAGATTCAAGACGAGGAACCGAATGGTCAGCCTACAAGATTCATGGTTGGATTCATTGGAAGGGGAACCGTCGAGGGGGAAATTCCTCCAAGCTCGAGTCGAGGTAAGAGTTTACAAACCTCAAGCTGCGTCGTGCTTTTGCTTACTAACGTACCTTCTCAGCTCGCCAAGATGCCCAGTCAACCTCGTCCGAACAAAAGATTGACTTTGGTGTGTCGCGTTTGCCCCGTGTGGCATTTCCTGACTCGGTCCCCACCCGACATCCTATTGGTCAACCACATAAGAACCCAGCATCACAAACGCCCCCCACGCTTGAACAAATCCAGGCGGGAGTGAACACTAGTCGTATGCTCAGAAGTAGCTCCACATCACGGGGCGAAATGATACTCACTGGGCCCCCCACCTCCCTAGCGCGCGTTATCTTTGCCTGTCGTCGTTGCAGAATGCTCAAAGTTAGGTGTGAATACACTCCCGGGCGTAAAGGGACGTGCAATCGCTGCCATAACGGTGGCCACGAGTGTGTCATTGATCGGAGGATGCCACGACGGTCGGCGCAGCAGCAAGCGTCGAGCGCGTCTTCAGTGTCCACTATTGCTTCGGCTTTGCCAGGACCTTCGGCATCTCTGCCGCAATCGACGGTCGGTGTAGCCAATGGCGACTCGCCCGAGCCGGACGACATCGCTTTGCCAGGCCCTGTCCCAGTGCAGCAAGTCCAAGGATCGACAGAGACACCGTCAGAGTCTCTATCCGATGTTACAGACCTTTTCTACATTCCACCACCTGCTACCGCGCAGCCTCAGTCTCTTCCCAACATTCCTAGCAGTTTCCGAAGCGGTGTACATGGTTCTACTTTCGAATCCCAACCTGACTATCGATTGGAGGCACAGGCATTGGCGGGGACTCGAGTTGAAACGTCTCCTGGAGGCACGGATGATGAAATAGCTCCTGGCGACCAAGTTATGGCGCAGCTTTCTCCGCAGGAGGAAGGTAATACCCTGCAAAACCAAACTGAAAATGTCGCAACATCCACCCCTTCCCAGCCTCTTTCCGCCTGCCGCCGATGCAAAATCCTCAAACTGGACTGTCAATATCCTGCAGGGCTTCTAGGCAAATGTCAGCATTGTCAAAGCGGCCGTCATGAATGTGTCATTTTAAGTCAGCCAGTGGAAGAAGATACCAGTCGTCCTTCATTTTCTAGGTTCACGAGGTCAACGACTGCTCCTCTGATTGCCTCCCCTGTCGCTGCCTATAATTCTCAGCATCCACTAAACTCTATCCTCCGCCGCCCTCTTCAAGGACCAACAATTGATGAGTGGCCGGCGCCAGAACTGTCAACGGACCATGATGGCCCTCACACTTCCAAGACCTCCACACCACTGAGACCGGCGTCCCCAGCTACAAGCGGCAGCGGACACGTTCCCATTGCCCGCCTTTCGCTACAAGGTGACTTGTCGCTTTTCGGTGCTACCAAAGTCTATCGTATGGCTGCAGGGGATGCCTTTACGTCATCTCCTTTCCAAACTGGCTCGCATGTCGAATCCCCTGCCCAATCACACTCAACCTCGGAATACATTCTCGCCTTCTTCCTGGATACAGTTCCGAGACAGATCTACCTCCACCTGCTCCTCCGCCTTCCTTACCTGTACTATTCTCGGGTGACAAGGATTTTTGAGGAGGCAGAGATGAGTATGCCCATGATCAAACAGGGCATATTGGAGGCGGCGAAAGCGAAGTCTGAGTTGCAGCGGGATGCTGGGATGGGTAGATGGACGAGGGGCGGCTTACACACCATGAGCAGACCATACCTGCCAATGGAATTTTGGGAGCCTCAGCTAGAGAACGCAGCCTATCTCAACTTGCAGAATACATGGCATACATTTGTTGATTCTTTACAGAAGGAGTGGAAGACCTTGAACATTATCTCGGTGCTGTTATTGACGTAAGTAGCAGACCATGAACGCTATATCTTATAACAGCTGACATCCTCTTATAGAGCAATCTTGACGATCCTTCAAATTCCCAGTGCTGCGGCAGACCCTGCTACACGATATACCGCACTACTCTCAATGATTTGTGCTCTCATGAGCCTGCTTTATGGGTGTATCTATATCATTAGATTTGGAACAATGCGAAAAACGTACAAAGGTGCTGAATGGGCTCAGGTAAGATTTTTCTCATCATTCTTACAGACAAAATATCTGACCTGAACTTCCGTGTAGGAAGCACAGAAGTCTAGGACAGGTATATTCTGGAACGTTTGGGTTCTGCTTGCTATGCCAGCAACATGGCTTTCCTGGTGAGCCTCTTCTCATTGACCCTTGGCGAAGCTGACGCTATCATTTCCTCAGGTCAATGGTCATGTATATCGTCACCATCATGTCGTTCGTCTGGCGGACGACGCCTTTCTCCCAGCCCAGCACGACGGATGAGTCGCCTGTCCAGGTCCTCATACCGCGTCTCATTATTTCCCTGGTCGTCACGCTGGGCGTCGTGTATTTCTTCCTCATAGCAACGACGCTGAGAAAATACGGCGAGCTGATGGACCGTGCATGGCAGACGCGTATTTGGGGTTGGATGCAAGACGGGAATTTTGGAGACCTGGAAAAGGGCCGACCAAAGGAAGCTGAGTCATCCTATGAAGCCCAAGAACCAGACGGAATAAAATTTGGTGGCCCAATCAACTCTTTCTCAAAAAACGACCTCAATCAACGTGACGTACCACAGAATTCTGGTAGTCCTATACCGAAGGACGTCGACCCAAGCCATGGCGTCAGCATGGCTAATATTATTAATGCCAAGGCAAGACCTTCATCGGCTCCTGGTAGTACCAATGTAGAAGCCAGACCCAACGATACAGACGCTGGTGCGCTTTTCAGTACATTCAACTGGCAACAAACATTTGTACTGCCGAGAGCGTCTGAGACGCGCTTCAATGAAGACAACGCGGCGGCCTTCAAGACCCACGAAGGCTCGCACAGCTTGGATACCGCCTTTGCTGTCTCTCATCCTTCATCGAACCAAGAATCCCAGTCAAGGGATTTCAATTCAGAAGGCACTGCCAGCCTTGCGCTGGCGGCAGGGGCTACTACTTTCAAGTCTCCTGCTACAAGATGTGTCAGATTGTTTGGATTCTCAGAAAATGAGGATCTCACCAGTTCTCTGTATCATATAGTTTCCATAGACGATCCGAATCTAGAAAATATCAGTGGTCTCGAATGGGACACGTTTAGAAAGGTTGGGATCGATATATTTCGTTCTTCTTTGTTCTGACCCCACTCAATTAGGAGGTACTCAAGATTATTGCGTCTTCGACTTCTGACGAAACCGGGCAACTGGATCTCTCTCTCCTCACCCCAGTTCTTCACGATTTCAATCATAAACTCCGTATGCATGGCTCAAATGGCCGTATTTCCGTTTCCAGAGTGGTTGCCGACAACTTGAAAGGGACCGATGCTTACGCCAATTATGCGGTGTACTATGTGTCAAATTCCTCTGAACAATCGAAATATTGACCTTATTGTGTTCGTGAAAAGACAGTAAATAAATGATAGACAACTTCGCGGACCGTTATCCATGAATTATGTGCCCACCTTGAGAGAAAGGATATGGCTTTCGTAAGCTTTCCGGCAATCTCGCCTGCTCTTGTCGCGCATCAACCTGAGCCAAGGGGGTCCCACCGGAAAAATCCGACGAACCCAACTACCCTCTGTTTTCTAGCCATCAAAACTATCGGGGTCCTGCCACAGAAGCGGGGTCTCTCGCCAATTTTGGAAGCCGTCGCGTCGCCTAGATTAGATCCCGTTAATCCCTCTTTTACCTGTTCAGTCATCGTTACAGTTTTTCGAATGAAATAAATCGTACAACGACTCTCAAATAATATGGTAGTATAATACTAAGCTTGAGAGATTTCCCAGAGCAGAGATTTTCGTATGAAAAGAATTGTCGGATGTTTTTCTCCCCAGTATATTGCCAGTGCACCCGGATTGCAGTCTTAGCATTCCCTTTCACGGTTAATCACATAGTACCACACACTCATTATGTGTTCGGAACTTTGTGGTACCAAATAACTTGTCCGTTTGCCTCCCTGCTCTAGTCTAGATCTTTCCTGGTAGGCACATGCTCATTACTCAGTCTTTGACTTATGATACAGCTTAAGTAGATAAGTTAATTTGGCAAAGTTTCGTCCTCGATGAGGCACATCCGTTAATGTTAGGTTACATGATCCTTCGGAAGTAGGCACACATTAATTGCGGTTTGTAGCGAACGATATCTTTGCCTGCAAAGCGGACGCCTGCCAAATATGGAGAGAGACCCCGCTTTTGTGGCAGGACCCCAATGGTTTTGATGGCTAGAAAACAGAGGGTGGTTGGGTTCGTCGGATTTTTCCGGTGGGACCCCCTTGACCTGAGCTCTCACCGTCAGCTTCCCCACCAAGACTTCAGTATCTCTGTCGACATCCAGGCCGGTGGAGACCTGCGCCGCTGCGCGGTCAGATGCTCCCAAGGTTGTCGCTCGTCATATACTTTCTAATCGCCTCTGCTTTCTCTGCTTTCTCTGTTCCGGACGAAGAAATTAAGCAGGCCGTCTTTCAGATGTGAGTTATCCCCCAATTCCGAGTGCAACACCCAAACTGAAACGTTGTCGTCAGTTCTGCCCCTTCTTCGAGCATCACGCCCACCACTAGCCATCCACGTGCAGGCACTGCCGTCGTAGCCACTAGTGTGTCCTACAACGAGGCATTTGTTCCCTCGTCAACTGCAATATCGATGAACATCGATCCGAGGACACCTTCTTCGGATAAGAAGCGCACAAGCAAGCAGGGTCTGTCTTATGAGCTCATATGGTCGGAGGAATTTGTCACGGAGGGTCGTGAATTTGGGTTCAGTTCGTCCTTTGCTTTCCAATCCAATTTTTGTAGTTGATTTACTCCTTTCCCTCCTGTAGACGATGACCATTCAGACTGCGATGACCTGAAGTGGGAACGGACGCGTCCAGAGCTGGCCCGCTACTGGGAATTGGACGACTTAACAGAGGAAGAATGGACCACCCTTGAGGAGTTGAACCCCGAGGTCGCGTCAGACGGACTGCACTACGTCTATCTCTATGGAGACGGAGACATCGCAGACGCTGCCAGCAGAGCTACTGACTGTAACGCTGGTGACGATGAAGCTGGTGAGGCTCAGGCTGCGGAGGCGAAGCTTTCCATAGCACCCCCACCCTCAGAAGTGGTCCTACCTGCAGAAGGAGAACCACCTGCTGTCATCCTACTCCGTCCCTACGCCGCAGGCTGGAGCGTCTTTGCACCGCTCAACAATAGAGGCGGGCGCGAGCTCATCGTGACCCGTGAGCCAATCTGTGTCCCTTTGGGTGGGTTCATCGAGGTCGGCGTTGTTGTGACTGGCATTCCAAACGTCCCCCCCTCAGTGAGGCGCGTCATCTTCGTGAGTCGTCCCTTGCACCATACAGCACGGTGATCTGATCTTGCTTACACAGTGGCCTGGTCAACCCCGAACCTCTCTTGACAAGTACAGCTGGAAGCTCATCAACGACAGTGTAACGGGTTGGGACTTCAATTCGGACGTCATCCTCGATTTCGACACCGGGGAGCCGCCCTCTATGGAAGTGCCCGATATTGAACTAACTGGTCTCTTGCCGTACCAGTTCACCGATACCCAGATCACCCTGGGCCTTCCAACGGAGACTGGTGACGTGGACTACGTCCGGGTCTACGCACCAGCCTATCTCAGAAACAGGAACGTTCAGACACTTGCTGGCTGCGACGAGGAAACCACAGGAAGACCTGCTGCCGAAGAGTACATCGTCATCGACCTGGCTCATGGTACGTCTGGCCTCCTTATTGGCTTCACGATGTTGACTATTTGAATCCCGTAGTTCGTGGGCTGTAAAGATATTTGCTATCGAGCTTTATTTGCATGAGGGCTTCTCGACAAATGGCAGTAGGACAGTGGGCACAGTGAGCAGTGGGCACTGCCCGATCAAGACCATCCGCACATGCTCTATCATAAAGTAAGCATTGGGTCTGATCACCATCAAAGGCGAATCTAAAGCAATTCTTCTAGGATCGACTCGAAGCAGGCCATTACTGATCAGCGTCTTTCCAAGTGGTTTCGTCGATACAATGAGGCAAGCTATATTACATGTAATGTCATAACAAAGGATATCAAATTAAAAGCAACGAGTCATCAGCCATTATTTACGCATGACTTTCTTCCGCCTTTTCTATCGGAGACTCAGCGCCCTTCTCCCTCGGCAGGTCCTTCGACTTCTCCACGACCTCAGCAAGCGTCTTTTTCCCGACGTCCTTGCCAATCTTCCATGCAGTGAAAGTGTGGCCTTGTTGGAAGATCTCCTCGACTTCCTCAAGGGAGCGGCCGACGGTTTCAGGGAACATGAAGAAGATGTGGATGAAGGCGGCGAAGTTGAATGTGCCGAAGATGAAGTATGTCTTCCAAGCGATGCTGTTGAGACCAGGGGGGACAGCGAAGGCAAGAGCGCAGTTGAATGCCCAGTTGGAGGCCTAGGAGAAAATTGGATGTTAATAATGGATTACCTTTCGACCAGCGTTTGAACTTACAGTTGAGAGAGCGACAGCTTTTCCTCTGACTTTGGTGGAGAACTATAGGGTGTGATGGATGAACAACTGGAAGAGGGAAGTCAGAATGCGCCGCTCACGATTTCAGCAGGATATGTCCAAGAGACGGGGCCCATAGTCACAGCGAAACTAATAAAAATATTAATTCCAGATAAGCGTCGTCTTGGAAATAAAGCAACACACCTGCAGACGAAAAGGTAAGAGCACACAATAACAGCCTTGGTCGCAGCCTGGTTGTTGTCAATGACCCAGACAGGCGACGAACTGCCTTCAGTCGTGCCCCAGTGACCAAAGCGACCTTGGAGGCCACCGACGAGGTACATCCAGAAGCCCATGAGCAGGGTTCCAATGAGGAGCATGGGACGACGACCCCATTTGTCGATATAGATGATGGCAGGAACTGAATGCAACAGGTAAGAATGCGACATTACCTCGGGATAAACCGATGCTTACCAGTCAAAGCGACGTTGAGGACGTATTGGACGGACTGAAAAAAATTTCAGTTCAATCGTACACATTATGTTGAGTCGAAGGACATACGTCAGCGATCAAGTTGGTGCGTTGTCCAGTGAGACCAGCGCCCTCGAAGACGTAGACAATATAGTACCTGGAAGGCATCGAGTGAGAAAGAGGAATTTTATGAAAGAGGTTACAAGGCGCACATCATGATGTTCATACCGCAAAGCTGAGACCACATCTGCAAGGTCATTCCGAGCATGACACGGCGCGGGTTTCCGCCCTTCAGTAAGTCGAGGTAGGACTTGGCACCTTCTGTGCGCTCCAAGTACACTTGTTGCTTGATTTCCTCGTATTCAAGGACGACGAGTTCGTTCTTGATGTCTCCTCGGCCATGCAAGTCAGCAAGTACTTGAAGAGCTTCCTCCTCACTAAGACGCCGTCAGAATTCATCTTTCACTCCCATCCACAATGAAAACTCACTATCCGTGATCAAAGAGCCAACGTGGACTCTCTGGGAAAGCAATCATACCCAAACTCAAGACGATAGCAGGAATCATCTGCAGCCCCCAAGGAATTCGGAACGAAGCGACGCCATCGATATACGAGCAGCCAAACTGGATGAAGTACTGAATGAGGATACCCCAAGTGATAGACCATTGTTGCAGAGAGACCATGCGGCCACGGATAGCGGGTGCGGTGATTTCGGATTGGTAGATGGGGACGACGGAGCTGGCCAGACCGACTGAAATTCCAGAGATGATACGACCGACGACGAGCATTCCACGGTCGACAGAGGCGCATTGGAGAATGGATCCGATGACCCAGAAGAGGCCGGAAAGGATGATGGTCTTTTTCCTGCCTAGCTTATCTGCGAGCTGGGTGACGGCGAGAGAGCCTATTAGGGAGCCAGCGGGCATAGCAGCCACGATGCCTCCTTGCGCTCCAGGTCCTGGCTAGAATACCCCGTTCTCTTAACAATTACTGTATGCAAGACAGTCATTGCGAACGTACATGGTTGAATTGTTTGAGGTATGAGGGGTTCTGGAGAGTGTTATCAGATGAGCAGCTGGATCTGAGAGAAGGACAGGCTTGACTTACGTTCAAGACACCAGACATAGACGATATGTCTAGACCGAACAGGCCTCCTCCGATACATGCAAACGATCCTACGAGGTACTAAATTCCAGGTCAGACATTGATTTTAGAGAGGTTCGGGCTAAGACATACGGTATTGGACGCGATAGCCGCATTGTAGGATGT